>JAVKPL010009585.1:0-39159 GCA_032173675.1 Gastrolobium villosum
CAAACCTGATCACAATCATAAGAATAAACCTAATCACAATCATAAGAATGAGTCAGCTATAACTCACCGAACCTAATCACAATTAATTCTAATTAATTACAATCAATCCTAATTAATAAGAAATAAAAAATGGAAAGATATTTGAATTTGAATTCTAATTTCTACAAATATATATATACATATATATATATATATATATATATATATTTGAAATCCCATCCCAACTCGTTGATTTTCGCCAATCAACGGTTATCATTTATTGTAATTACACTTATTAATTAATCATTAATTGCCAATAAAATCATAACCGTTGATTTACGAAAATCAACGGTTAGGATTTGTAAAGGAGGCTTTATAATTAGCCCAAGCCTGTCTCGTTTTGTAAGTGGGTTGGGCCAGACCAGGCCAAAAGTAGGCCGGGCCAGAGGCCCCTGACGGGTAGCCTGGCCCATTTGCACCCCTATATATATGTATGTGTCCATGCAATTGAATTTACTCTTGAATTTTCTTTGCTGTGTTGATTCGCAGGGCCAAATTCCCGTGGTTAGTTCTTTTGTATGCAACTGATTGAGACTCTTCAGAACATGGTAACAAAACTATTTTGCTAAATTGAGTACGCTTGTGTTCTGCTTTTGTTGTTTGTTTTTAGTAGTTTTTAAGTTTTCTTTGGGGGTCAGTTAGTTTGGTAATTGAGAAGTGAAAAAACTATTTTGGATTGTGTCCTTGGGTTAATTGGTACTCTCTAATGAGTATAGTTACAACGGTCTCTGTTCTTGTGCAGGCATAGTAGCTGATTCAATTGGGTTTAATCATCATTCTGCATTGATGGAACACTTCAAATTTGCTGCTGGATCTCACGCCAATGAGGCTTTTTTCTTTTTCTTTCCTATTTGATTTTTTAAAACTCTTGCTATTTTTGTGTATCTTTTCCTTTTTTATTTGTGTCTTTTCTCGTTCTGCTTAAGACACTCTGATTGTGATTTTGCTCTCACTTGTGAGAGCTATGGTTGTGAGTTGTGATATATTTCTTCAGAAGGATGATGTTTATTCACCTTTAATCTTTTTTTACACTATAGCATGTCCTTTATATGTTATATGTTTTCATTCTTTCTTGGCGTTTGGAAAGATTGGAAACTTTCGCCTAGATGGTGGCAGCTTGTACTGCCTTTGTTTAGCTTTTTGGAATAACATACATCTGGCATTGGGATCGCCTAATCCTTTGATCACCCCCTTTTGTATTGAATTACATTATTTGGTTTCAAAAGCATTGCATGCATCTGAAAATATTAATCTAATGTACTATACTCTACCTTGTTAAAAATTAGAATAAAAGGTAGCATTTTTTTTACTTTTACTTTGAACTAGCAAAATGCAAGTAACTGGTTGAATTTAGTGAATCCTTTGGTTGACTTGTTTTGTAATAAACATTTATCGTGATAAGAGAAACACTTTTCTTATAAAATATATATGAGAAAGGTTATACTTACAACTTTTTTTTACAACCTCTTACAACCATATCTTACCACCATTGATTTCCGCCAATCAGCGGTTATCATTTTCACAAATTAATCTCATTAATTAATTATTAATTCACAATAAGTGATAACCGTTGATTGACGGAAATCAACGATGATAAAATATGATTGTAAGAGGTTGTGAAAAAAAAAAGTTGTAAGTTTAACCTTCCCCAATAGATATTATATTAAGGATATGATATCATGTCTAATTTTTTATATCTACTTTATTTATTCCTATATAATATCATTATATCAGAATTTCAAGAAGAGAAAAAAGATAAAAATTAGTTGTGATTCTGATTCAACGATTTTGGAGAATAATATATAAAAGGGTTTGATGTTTGTCCTTTTAAATGACATAAATTATGTTATTTTAGGAGCGCCATGGAGGAGAAAGTGTGTGATTTTTTCATTTAAATTTTAAATAAAAAATATTATTTTGTGTCCATCTCTCTCTTAAAATGACATAATTTTATATCATTTAAAATGACAAATATTTTTCCTATATAAAATAGGTAAAAAAAAGAAACACATAATATCATATCGATTTTATTTTTTTCATCTTTTAATAAGTGATAAAATATATTTTTTACATTTTTAAATAATATATTTTGTAATTTTTTTATGATTAATGGTATCTATAATAATTATTTCTATTTTATTTTCATATTTAAATAAGTAATATGTGATAAAGATGTTTATCTCGTTATATTAGTTGTGATCCTTTCCTTAATCATTAGGATTTAAAATCCACTTAACCGTTGTGTGAACATCATAAGTGGCACAGAATCTTTGCACGTTCAAATACATTCATTCCTTGTGAGATCACTCTTTCTCCAATATTGTTAGCATCCTTACCGTTGCAGCTTTCAAACAGACTCCATGGTCTGTTTTTCTTTTTCCTTTCTTTTTAGCAGAGTCACATTTGTATTGTATGGATTCCAAGATTTTAACTTTGTGAATGTGTAGTTTGGAATTTTCACGTAGTAGTTTTGTCGGGGTTATTGAATTATATGGGGAATTTAAAGAATCTTACGGTTTGTCTCTTTCTTTTGTAAAAAAAATGTCTTTCTTGTTTTGGTGGAATTTATAGTTTTTGGTTTTTTTTTAACTTGTACTTAAAAATTAGGTAGTTTTTCTTTTTCCTTTCTTTTTAGTTGAGTCACATTTGTATTGTATGGATTCCAAGATTTTAACTTTGTGAATATGTAGTTTGGAATTTTCACGTAATAGTTTTGTCGGGGTTATTGAATTATATGGGGAATTTCAAGAATTTTACGGTTTGTCTCTTTCTTTTATTAAAAAAAAATAAGTCTTTCTTGTTTTGGTGGAATTTCTGGTTTTTGGTTTTTTTTTTAAAAAAACTTGTACTTAAAAATTAGGTAGTTTTTCTTTTTCTTTTCTTTTTACCAGAGTCACATTTGTATTGTATGGATTCCAAGATTTTATCTTTGTGAATGTGTAGTTTGGAATTTTCATGTAATAGTTTTGTCGGGGTTATAGAATTTTATGGGGAATTTCAAGAATCCTACAGTTTGTCTCTTTCTTTTATTAAAAAAATAAGTCTTTCTTGTTTTGGTGGAATTTCTGGTTTTTGGTTTTATTTTTTTAAACTTGTACTTAAAAATTAGGTAGATTTTCTTTTTTCCTTTCTTTTTAGCAGAGTCACATTAGTATTGTATAGATTTTAAGATTTTATCTTTGTGAATGCGTAGTTTGGAATTTTCACGTAATAACCCCGACAAAACTATTACATGAAAATTCCAAACTACACATTCACAAAGATAAAATCTTGCAATCCATACAATACAAATGTGACTCTGCTAAAAAGTAAGGAAAAAAGAAAATCTACCTAATTTTTAAGTACAAGTTAAAAAAAAAAAACCAAAAACCAGAAATTCCACCAAAACAAGAAAGACATTTTTTTTACAAAAGAAAGAGACAAACCGTAAGATTCTTTAAATTCCCCGTATAATTTAATAACCCCGACAAAACTATTACGTGAAAATTCCAAACTACACATTCACAAAGATAAAATCTTGGAATCCATACAATACAAATGTGACTCTGCTAAAAAGAAAGGAAAAAAGAAAAACTACCTAATTTTTAAGTACAAGTTTAAAAAAAAAACCAAAAACCAGAAATTCCTCCAAAACAAGAAAGACTTATTTTTTTAATAAAAGAAAGAAACAAAACGTAAAATTCTTGAAATTTCCCATATAATTCAATAACCCCGACAAAACTATTACGTGAAAATTCCAAACTACACATCCACAAAGATAAAATCTTGGAATCCATACAATACAAATGTGACTCTGCTAAAAAGAAAGGAAAAAGAAAAACTACCTAATTTTTAAGTACAAGTTAAAAAAAATAAACCAAAAACCAGAAATTCCACCAAAATAAGAAAGACACTTTTTTTACAAAAGAAAGAGACAAACCGTAAGTATGGAAAATTCCATCAGATAATGCGGCAGAAATATGCAATCTTTCTTCCCCAATAAGTATATATAAGAGAGATGCCCTCTCAATATTCACATCTGACAGATTAGAGGAGGGCAAGATGTTAGCATTCACAAAACAATGCCAGAAACGACATTCACCAGTCAGGTGTGACATGCGTAACTTTTCTGGGATGCCCCCATGTTTAGTTTCCAATTCTGAGAATGGTTGAGTTATCCTTGTCCGCACCATCTCAGTTAATTGAGCAAAATTCCTCCGGATACTGCCTGCGTCCCATAGTAGGCAACATGCGATTATAAAGATCAACATAATCGCAAGTCGTAGAAGAATGGAAACTTGTTTGCTGGAATGCCTCAATGGTAGCTGAATCAAAGGGAACTGCAACTCCCCTTACCCAAGAAGTCCTGGTTCTATGTAATTCCTCCAAATCAGCATTTGCATAGAACTCCTTCACAATTGAGCTGGGGGCTGGTTCAGCATAATCTACCAGCTTCTCCCATTTCCTCCTTTGGATAGTTCTCAGAATGGGATTGTCATCAGGTAGATCCAGAGAAATACGTCTTTCTGGAATAAAACCTTTGTCTGCATATGAATCGTAGAATCTCTTCTGAGCTTCCATGTTCAGAAATCTGCTTTCATCCAGAGTAGAAATTTTTCTCTTTTTTTTACTAGCAGATGCTGGTTCCTTACCCTTAAAAGTCTGCAAATCAGAAATACAGCCATAATACAGATAATTCCCAGATTTATCTCAAATCAAATCAGTTAATAAAGATGGATGCACATGGTATAAATATTGCAAATATTTATGGTCACACCCTGCACATACCATTCCCAGATTTAATCTTAGATAATATCACAGTAAAATATTTTTCTTTTTTTTTCTTTTTTTTTTTCACGATCCAGCGCGAATCGGGATAGGCATCTAGCGCCCCTGCGCGGACAGGCGCCGCTGCGCGGCCTGGCGAGGTTGCGCGGCCAGGCGCCGCAGGCTCGACCTGGCGCCGATGGCGCGGCCAGGCGCCATAGACGCGGCCTGGCGACGCTGCACGGACAGGCGCGGCCTTGCGCGTTCTTGCGCCTACTCCGCTGCCTTGCGCGGCCTTGCGCCTTCCGTTTCTTGCGCGGCCTTACGCCACTTGTTCTTGTGCGATCCATCACCGGGGGAGAAGGAGAAGCACTTATACAACCAGTAAATCATATTCATATAGAAAACCAAAGATACAAATATAAGAAGATAAAGAAACATACCTTTGGTGCCATGAATGATAAGTGTGTTTGGTGTTTGGTGTGTGAAATGAAACAAAGGAAGAGAAAGAGTTATGAAGGGGAAAGAAATAGAAGAAGAAGCAGTGTAGGATTAGGAATAAGGGAGAGGGAGAGTTATAAAGGGTTAAAGTAAATAAAGGGGTGTCGGTGCCCACCGACAACTTTTTTTTTATTTTATTTTTTTCACCGACAACTTTTTTTTTTTTTTTTTGGAAGTGGCGCGAGTCTGCGCCGAAATGACGCAAGACCGCGCCATCTTACTGCCAATTTATTTCTTTTGGCGCTGACTTGCGCCAATGTAGCGCTGAGCAGCGCCATATTCCTTTTTTCCTCTTTTTTTTTTTTAGATTGGGTTGCCTCCCAATAAGCGCATGTTTAACGTCACGAGCCTGACGGTTCCCTCTTCACGTGCTAACAGAGTTGAGGTATTGAGTCACGGTATTGTGTGAGACAATTCCTTCATGATAGAATTTTAACCTCGAACCATTTACCTTGAAAGGTCTATCTTCATTCAGTGGTGATATTTCTATTGTACCATAAGGAAAAACTGATTTCACCACGTAAGGACCGGACCATCGTGATTTTAATTTTCCTGGAAACAACCTCAACCGAGAATTATACAGCAAAACTTGTTGGCCGAGAGCAAACTCCTTGTGAGTAATTTTATTATCATGCCACTTCTTGGTTTTCTCCTTGTAAATTCTGGCACTCTCATATGCAGAGTTCCTGAACTCATCAAGCTCACTTAACTGAATCTTCCTTTTTTCAAAAGCTCTTGTTGGGTCAAAATTTAGGAATTTGATTGCCCACAAAGCTTTATGTTCTAACTTTACAGGTAAATGGCAAGATTTCCCAAATACCAATTGATAAGGGGACATACCAATAGGAGTCTTAAAAGCAGTCCTGTACGCCCATAGTGCATCATCCAACCTCTTAGACCAATCCTTCAAAGAATTCCCAACAGTCTTCTCTAGAATCCTCTTTAGTTCCCTGTTAGAAACTTCTACTTGGCCACTTGTTTGTGGATGATAAGGTGTAGCAACCTTATGTTTAACACCATATTTAGCCAACAAGTTAACAAACTGCTTGTTACAGAAATGAGTGCCTCCATCACTTATTATGGCCCTAGGTACACCAAACCTGGTGAATATGTTCTTTCTTAAGAAGTTCATAACCACCTTAGCATCATTAGTAGGAAGAGCAACAGCCTCAACCCACTTGGAGACATAATCAACCGCAACAAGGATGTATTGGTTGGAGAAGGATGAAGGAAATGGTCCCATAAAGTCTATCCCCCACACATCAAATAATTCTACCTCTAATATGCTGTTTAGAGGCATTTCATTCTTACGGGAAATGTTTCCAGCTCTTTGGCATTTATCACATTTTTCCACATCAAATAATTCTACCTCTAATATGCTGTTTAGAGGCATTTCATTCTTACGGGAAATGTTTCCAGCTCTGTTGTGAATCATCGTCTAAAGTTGAATTTTATGGCTAATAGGGGAAGTGTAACGCCCTCCCTTGTATGCATCCAAGAGAGTCGTTTGCTAAGCGGAATTAGAGTCGTTAACGTCACATGAGCTCACAAAGATTTTCATGCTAAGTACAAGTTCGTAAGACGTTTCAATAATTCTTATAACTTCTGTTTGGACGATAAAAAAAAATGTTTCAAGTGATTTAGAAAGAGCACGTTTGGGGCTTCGCGTGCATATAAAATAATAGTAAATCGGAGTTCGTCTGCTCATAAAAACACCACCCGTAAGGTGCACTGTAAAAATTTCAGCACATAAGTCTTTCAAAAATTCCTTTCACAAACGTTTTCCAAAATAGCCGCTGTTCATAAGAGTTCAAGATAAAATAGAGATGATAAAGTCTACAGTCATCCAAGAGTACCAAAATATTAAGCATTACAGTCATCCAATCAAACAAACAGCAACAGTACAAGTCCATTCATTAGCAAGCAACAGCAAACATCACGTCTTCATGTGCTTTTATGTCCTCCTGCCATTTAGGAAAATAGCAGCCCCGAAGGGGTGAGAATAATCCCAGTAGTGTGGCAACAAAACCAGTAATATAACAGTATTAACTAGGCACAAAATCATAAACAGTCACTTCAACATATCCTTGTTCCTTTTCTTTTTCCTTTTCATCATATTCATATATATTGCGTATATAACGCCTTCCCTTTGCGCTTTTAGCACCGTCGTGCGCGCACTTCACAGTGGAATCAAATATACCCTTGGCACCTGAGCTCCATGTGGATTCCAACTGTGGGCCTATGCGGACTGATGCCAAGTGTCCCATACCCCGGTACCTTGGGGATGCCTATATGATGCTTGCTCAAACACATGGCCCTGTACATAACTATTCTAAAACAAGGCCTATATGATCTTGATACATGCATGTCATGCTATGCTTTCACACACAAAGCGTAAAAATGCGGTATGATGTAAGATGCATGCTTATATACCTTTCATATAGCCATCACGGCACATATACTTTTCATATGCGTTATGCTGCCACATAACGTCTTTACCTCATAATCATATAGCCATCACGGCACATTTTGGGCAGTTTCCTTTCATCATAATGGAACATAATACTTTTACGGAATATGGAGCATCATGTCACAATTTTATACCAGTAGTCAATAGTCACATTAGGTAATATCGCCTAACACTTACCTTGTGTGCCTTAAACAATATCAAACAGCGGCGAAGTATCTCACTTCTTAGGCGCACCTAAATCAATTACAACCAATCATTTACAGCGGCGATATACAGCAAAAACAGTGAGCATACAGCAGCATTTTACAGTGGAAAGCAGTGAGCATACAGCAGCGTTTTACAGCAGAAAAACAATGAGCATACAGCAGCGTTTTACAGCAGAAAATAGTGACGTTTGTGCTTAAAACAGTGAGCAGAAACAGTGAGTTGTTCTTTAAAACAGTGGGCAGAAACAGTGACGTTCTCCTTAAAAACAGTAGACAGAAACAGTGGCATAATCAGTGGCTTTTGCGCATCAAAACAGTGGCATGAATGGTAGTATTTAATCATGAAACAGTGACATAGGTAGAGGTATTTGCACATCAAAACAGTGGCATAAAGAGAGATTTTTGAACATTAAGACAGTGGCATAAATGGGGATTAAAACAGTGGCATAAATCATGATTTTTGGACATTAAAACAGTGGCATAAATAGTGATTCTTGATCATCAAAACAGTGGCAAAATGGGAGTATTTAGACACCAATACAGTGGCATAGAGGGTAGTGTTTGGACATCAAGATGGTGGTTATTTTATGCAGAAACAGTGGCTCATTAAGTACTAAAACAGTGAGTGTTTTTGGTGCAAAACAGTGACATATGTGGCATTAAAACAGTGAGCTTTTTATGCAGAAACAGTGGCACATAATGGACTAAAACAGTGAGTGTTTTTATGCAAAAACAGTGAGTGTTTTTATGCAGAAATAGTGAGTGTTTTTATGCAGAAATAGTGGCACATAATGGACTAAAACAGTGAGTGTTTTTATGCAGAAACAGTGGCATGTGATGCACTAAAACAGTGAGCATTTTATACAAAACAGTGGCATCAAAATGGTGAGCTTGTCCAACCGAAACAGTGGCATATGCATCCTCAAAACAGTGGCTCTTTTATACAAAACAGTGGCATCAAAATGGTGATCTTGTAAAACTGAAACAGTGGCATATGCATACAAAAACAGTGGCATATATATTCCTCAAAACAGTGGCATATTCATACAAGAAAACAGTGGCATGAACTTAAACATAACCATGAGACTTTCATTCTATAACTCATGCATACAAGTCATCATAAAATAGCTCCATCCTTATACTTCAACCATGCTCAATCAAGAATCCAACACAAATAGAACCAAGTAGACATCTCATGCACACATAGTTTCACACAATGTAAAAGGTCTAAGTTCTAGGCTTACCTCTTGAAGCACACACTACTTGTTCACACACCACACCCTTTCTAGTTCTACCAACAACAAGTCCACACTTCCTAGGAGATGATCTATGCGCATATTTGGTGAGGAGGAACAAACTTGGACAGCTCCCAAGGTGAGTGCCAAGGCTGGACAGTGAGGGGAAGGTGAGGAGGAAAACTTACACTTGCTTGGTGTCATAGAGTCACAGTTTTGAGAGGTGAGGGAAGGTAAGTGACCAAGGTTTTTCTTTCTCCAAGAGGGCTTGTAGTCATGGCTAGAGAGGGAGGAAATGAGGAAGGAACTTGGCTGAAAGTAAAGTGAGGACAGCCCCCTCTCTTGTGCGCATACATAAAGAAAGGTGAGGGGAGGTTGCAATGATGCAACACTATGGCAGAAATCTGGTTGCTTGTAGCAGTGGGACTGCACAATAGGTTTGAACAAGCAAGAGTTTGCTTCTAATATACACAATGAACAAGCAAAGAGGTGAGGGAAAGGTTCAGATCTGAATGAGTGCTAACAAGTCAGAATTTTCTTGCACAAACAGCCAAGTCTTGCGCACATGGTGGAGTGGAGGGAGGTGTCATCAAGAGCACAGATTTGTGGCAGCCTAACTCTGATATGATGCAGCCTTTGTGCGCACATGATGGGGAGAAATGCAGCCCAAAATCCTTCTTTTGATGCATGTGGAAGCAAGGGGCAGATTTGGCTCATGATGGACTGCCAAAAGCATGCAAAAATCTGCACATTTCAGCCTCATGATGGAAGGTGTAAGGTGGTTCTCCAAGTCAACACTCAAAGGCAGATTTTGTGTCATAAAAAATCTGATCCAAGACACCTCCATGTGCGCCTAAAAGAAGAAGAATGCAGCCCAAAATGGTGCTAAGGTGTACATGTGTCTTTCATGCAATGAAGTTGAAGTCAAAAGTGCACAAACTATGGTGTGAGGTGGCGGTCATGCATGAGGAAAATTGACAGATTTTTCTAAGTCCTAATCACCCTCTTTTGCGCATGAAATTGGTGGGAAAGAATACATCTTGCCAAGTGGGAATTCCTTGCTACACAAGACAACCTTGTTGTACAAGGCTTAGGGAATTATGTGTGGATTTAATTTGGGCTGAACATGATTGATCCAAGAATCCTCTTTGGGCCATTGGCCACACACACACAAAGAACCCAATCACACAAGTCCAATAGTGACAAGTCCACACACACTAGCCCACTTCCAAAGTCCAAAAAAACATAAAAGCCTTCTAACACACACTCCAATTACTCATATGATTTTAATAAATTTCACATGCCTACATAAGCACCCTCCTATGATTTAATTTAAATACTTACCTTAGTCTTATCCAAGGATAAAGATCAAACAATTCACAAGCCATCAAACCTACACCATAAATCCGAATTCTACACATACATCTATAACATATAGTACTTATGTATTTTACTAATTATGTGGGATGTTACACTCTCCCCACCAAATAGGAATTTTGTCCGCAAAATAAACTTACTTAAGAGCTAAACAGTTCTGGATAGCGTTTCTGAATGTCGTCCTCGCGCTCCCAAGTGGCTTCAGCTGCCGATCTGTTGTTCCACAATACTTTCACCAAAGGAATCTCTTTAGAACGGAGTCGCTTGACGGATCTTTCAAGAATTTGGAACGGTTGCACTTGATACGTCAGATTTTCCTTTAGTTCCACTTCTTCCGGCTGTAACACGTGAGATGGATCAGAGAGATACCTCCGTAGCTGCGATACATGAAATACATTGTGAATTCCTGACAAATTGGGTGGTACGGCCAACCGGTATGCAAACTCTCCACTCCGGTCCATAATCAGATATGGTCCTAAGTACCGTGGACTTAACTTCTTTACTCCCATTCTCCTTCCGAGTCCCGATGTAGGAGTGATTCTCAAAAATACATGGTCTCCGACTTCGAAGGATAGAGGCTTATGACGCTTGTCGTAATAACTCTTCTGTCTGGCCTGAGCCCGCTGCATATTTTCTCGAATCTTCTTTACCTGTTCAGATGTTTCTTGAATTAGATCAGGTCCTAACATACTTCGCTCACCTACTTCAGTCCAACATAAAGGGGATCTGCATTTTCTCCCATACAAAGCTTCGTACGGTGCCATCTGAATACTGGAGTGGTAACTATTGTTGTAAGCGAATTCAATCAAAGAAAGATAATTGTCCAAGCTGCCTCCTAACTCCAAAACGCATGCTCGCAACATGTCCTCTAAAGCTTGAATGGTGTGTTCCGTCTGTCCATCGGTCTGCGGGTGGTAAGCAGTACTCAATCTCAAGTGGGTCCCTAATGCTCTTTGAAAAGATTTCCAGAACTTAGATGTAAACTTTGGATCACGATCACTGACAATACTAGTAGGAACTCCGTGCAGCTTCACAATCTCCTGCAGATAAATTCTAGCAAGCCTCTCTGTATTATACGTGGTTCTTACACGTAAGAAATGAGCTGACTTCGTTAAACGATCGACAATCACCCAGATAGAATCATATCCTTCTCGCGTCCGAGGAAGTCCAACTACAAAATCCATCGCCATACTGTCCCACTTCCATTCGGGAATCTCCAAAGGTTGAAGGAGTCCCGACGGTTTCTGATGTTCGTACTTCACCTTCTGACAAGTTAAGCATCGAGATACATACTCAGCAATATCACGCTTCATACCCGGCCACCAAAACGAGGTCTTCAAATCATGGTACATCTTCGTGGATCCAGGATGAACTGCATACTTACCCTTATGAGCTTCCTGCAAAACTTCTTGCTTCAACTCTTCATTCGGTACTACTAACCGACCTTGGAATCTCCAAATATCATTCTTATCCTTTACTACCTCTTGGTTGCCAACCAAATCGCGGACTAACTCTTCATCTTTCTGGGCTTCCTTAATTCTACTGATCAATTCATTCTCTTCCTTTATATTCCCCAATCTTATGCTATTCCCTCTCTCGTCTACAGATAAGTTCAAATCTCGAAAGGCCTCAAACAATTTCAGCTCTTCCATCATCAGAGTTGCAGTGTGCAGTGTCTTCCTACTCAGGGCGTCAGCTACCACGTTTGCCTTTCCAGGGTGGTATTTAAGTTCAAAATCGTAGTCCTTCAGAAATTCCATCCACCGTCGTTGCCGCATATTCAGCTCCTTCTGATCGAACAAGTACTTCAAACTCTTATGATCGCTGAACACGTCAAACTGCGAACCATACAAGTGGTGCCTCCAGATTTTAAGTGCGAACACTATAGCCGCTAACTCCAAATCGTGCGTAGGATAATTCTCTTCGTGAGGCTTTAGTTGTCGGGAAGCATAAGCTACCGCCATACGATCCTGCATCAACACGCATCCAAGTCCTTTCAGCGACGCATCGCAGTATACTTCGAACTTTCGGGTAGGATCCGGAATTGTGAGTACGGGAGCACACGTTAATCTGCTCTTTAGTTCCATGAAACATTCTTCACAAGCTTCAGTCCACTCAAAAGGCTTGTCCTTCCGAGTGAGACGAGTAAGAGGTTGCACTATCTGAGAGAAATTCTGGATGAACCTTCGATAGTATCCAGCAAGACCTAAGAAACTTCTTACTTCGGTGACCGTCTTGGGTCGTTCCCAATTCATGACAGCTTCAACTTTGCTGGGGTCCACCGCGATACCTTCTAATGAAATGACATGGCCCAGAAACTGGACCTCTTTAAGCCAAAACTCGCACTTCGACCACTTCGCGTACAGTTGCTTCTCTTTCAATATTTGCAAGATGATCCTCAAATGTTCCGCATGCAGCTCTTCATTAGTAGAGTAAATCAGGATGTCGTCGATAAACACAATAACAAACTGATCAAGGAACGGGCGAAAGATGCGGTTCATGTAGTCCATGAATACCGCTGGAGCATTTGTAAGTCCGAATGGGATCACCTGATATTCGTAGTGCCCATAACGAGTCCTAAAGGCTGTTTTCGGAATATCCTCCGGTTTGACCCGGATTTGATGGTATCCCGATCGTAAATCTATCTTGGAAAAGACTCTGGCTCCTCTCAGCTGGTCCATCAAATCGTCGATCCTCAGTAGCGGATACTTATTCTTCACCGTTACTTTGTTCAGCTGGCGGTAATCTACACACAGGCGTAAACTTCCATCCTTCTTCTTAATCAAGATGGCTGGAGCACCCCATGGGGAGGTACTCGGTCTAATGAATTCCTTTGCCAAAAGTTCTTCTATCTGCTTCTTCAACTCTCGCAGTTCCAACAGCGCCATACGATACGGGGCAATGGAGATTGGTCCAACTCCAGGAACAAGTTCGATAGAAAATTCTATTTCCCTATGAGGAGGCAATCGAGGTATTTCATCCGGGAATACCTCCTCGAATTCTCTAACTACAGGCACATTCTGAATTTGATTGTCAACCGAGGTCTCAGCCTCGATCGACAAAAGATACTATGCTGCTCCCTTGCGGAGCTCTTTTCTAACTCGTAATATGGAGATGAGAGAGAAAGGTTGAGAATTACCATCTTTCGCATCCAAAGCGAATACCCGTGCTTGCGTAGGTTGTGGATTAGCGTTCCGGGGGCATTCGTAAGCGAAATGTCCTTGCTGGCCACATCTGAAACATGCATTGTTGTTCTTGCGACAAACTTCAAAGTGATTCTTTCCATATGTAGCACAAACAGTCGCACCCTGCCGTCCAGTTGACGATTGGCCAACAGTATTGCTTCTCTTAAGATTTCCAAGCCGCGCCTGCAACTGCGGACCTCTGCCTCGACCCCTACCAGGCGTCGTCCTGAAGAACCTGCCTGAGTGATAGCAGTTCCGTGTGCTTCATTCTTCTTATTGCTTTAGGAAAATACTTATCCAAAAATACTTGTCTGAATACGGCCCATGTTAGTTCAACGTCCTGAGCTCTCAGCAGAGCCCTCGCACCAGTCCACCATGTTAAAGCTTCTCCCATCAGCCGGTACGATGCGTAATCGGTCTTCTGCGCTTCCGGGCATGCCATACGTTCGAAGATATGCTCAATCATCTGCAGCCACTTCGCTGCAGCCTCAGGGTTGTCTTCACCCTCAAAGGTAGGTGGTTGGAAGCTGCGGAAGTCTTTCAACCTCCGACGGGCAATTTCTTCTGCATTGTCATGCAGTGGGGGTGGGTTATGATTCTGTTGCCTATGGTCGCGCCATTCTTGGCTCATATTCTGAATAAACGTTGCCAGTCCCCCAATAGTAGTGATGAGATCCTCTTCCGTATCGCCAGACCTTCCCCGAGTTGAACCGCGACCACCTGCCATGATTCTGCACTCACAATATCCTGAGATGAGTTGATCAGGCTCACCGCAAGTTATTCATGGCAGCAGTCCCAAGTAGGTACTCGAGTTCAATTCGGACAAGTTAACTATGCATCCGTGTCTTATCACAGAACGGCCTAAACAATCTAACTACCCTAGCTAATATATACTTAAACTATAGCACATTTAGACAGTCAATCAGCAGATAAGCACAATCAACAATCAATTCAATCAATCACAAACAAATCCATGGACCAAACTGCTCTGATACCAATTAGTGTAACGCCCTCCCTTGTATGCATCCAAGAGAGTCGTTTGCTAAGCGGAATTAGAGTCGTTAATGTCACATGAGCTCACAAAGATTTTCATGCTAAGTACAAGTTCGTAAGATGTTTCAATAATTCTTATAACTTCTGTTTGGACGATAAAAAAAAATGTTTCAAGTGATTTAGAAAGAGCACGTTTGGGGCTTCGCGTGCATGTAAAATAATAGTAAATCGGAGTTCGTTTGCTCATAAAAACACCACCCGTAAGGTGCACTGTAAAAATTTCAGCACATAAGTCTTTCAAAAATTCCTTTCACAAACGTTTTCCAAAATAGCCGCTGTTCATAAGAGTTCAAGATAAAATAGAGATGATAAAGTCTACAGTCATCCAAGAGTACCAAAATATTAAGCATTACAGTCATCCAATCAAACAAACAACAACAGTACAAGTCCATTCATCAGCAAGCAACAGCAAACATCACGTCTTCATGTGCTTTTATGTCCTCCTGCCATTTAGGAAAATAGCAGCCCCGAAGGGGTGAGAATAATCCCAGTAGTGTGGCAACAAAACCAGTAATATAACAGTATTAACTAGGCACAAAATCATAAACAGTCACTTCAACATATCCTTGTTCCTTTTCTTTTTCCTTTTCATCATATTCATATATATTGCGTATATAACGCCTTCCCTTTGCGCTTTTAGCACCGTCGTGCGCGCACTTCACAGTGGAATCAAATATACCCTTGGCACCTGAGCTCCATGTGGATTCCAACTGTGGGCCTATGCGGACTGATGCCAAGTGTCCCATACCCCGGTACCTTGGGGATGCCTATATGATGCTTGCTCAAACACATGGTCCTGTACATAACTATTCTAAAACAAGGCCTATATGATCTTGATACATGCATGTCATGCTATGCTTTCACACACAAAGCGTAAAAATGCGGTATGATGTAAGATGCATGCTTATATACCTTTCATATAGTCATCACGGCACATATACTTTTCATATGCGTTATGCTGCCACATAACGTCTTTACCTCATAATCATATAGCCATCACGGCACATTTTTGGCAGTTTCCTTTCATCATAATGGAACATAATACTTTTACGGAATATGGAGCATCATGTCACAATTTTATACCAGTAGTCAATAGTCACATTAGGTAATATCGCCTGACACTTACCTTGTGTGCCTTAAACAATATCAAACAGCGGCGAAGTATCTCACTTCTTAGGCGCACCTAAATCAATTACAACCAATCATTTACAGCGGCGATATACAGCAAAAACAGTGAGCATACAGCAGCATTTTACAGTGGAAAGCAGTGAGCATACAGCAGCGTTTTACAGCAGAAAAACAATGAGCATACAGCAGCGTTTTACAGCAGAAAACAGTGACGTTTGTGCTTAAAACAGTGAGCAGAAACAGTGAGTTGTTCTTTAAAACAGTGGGCAGAAACAGTGACGTTCTCCTTAAAAACAGTAGACAGAAACAGTGGCATAATCAGTGGCTTTTGCGCATCAAAACAGTGGCATGAATGGTAGTATTTAATCATGAAACAGTGACATAGGTAGAGGTATTTGCACATCAAAACAGTGGCATAAAGAGAGATTTTTGAACATTAAGACAGTGGCATAAATGGTGATTAAAACAGTGGCATAAATCATGATTTTTGGACATTAAAACAGTGGCATAAATAGTGATTCTTGATCATCAAAACAGTGGCAAAATGGGAGTATTTAGACACCAATACAGTGGCATAGAGGGTAGTGTTTGGACATCAAGATGGTGGTTATTTTATGCAGAAACAGTGGCTCATTAAGTACTAAAACAGTGAGTGTTTTTGGTGCAAAACAGTGACATATGTGGCATTAAAACAGTGAGCTTTTTATGCAGAAACAGTGGCACATAATGGACTAAAACAGTGAGTGTTTTTATGCAGAAACAGTGAGTGTTTTTATGCAGAAACAGTGAGTGTTTTTATGCAGAAACAGTGGCACATAATGGACTAAAACAGTGAGTGTTTTATGCAGAAACAGTGGCATGTGATGCACTAAAACAGTGAGCATTTTATACAAAACAGTGGCATCAAAATGGTGAGCTTGTCCAACCGAAACAGTGGCACATGCATCCTCAAAACAGTGGCACTTTTATACAAAACAGTGGCATCAAAATGGTGATCTTGTAAAACTGAAACAGTGGCATATGCATACAAAAATAGTGGCATATATATTCCTCAAAACAGTGGCATATTCATACAAGAAAACAGTGGCATGAACTTAAACATAACCATGAGACTTTCATTCTATAACTCATGCATACAAGTCATCATAAAATAGCTCCATCCTTATACTTTAACCATGCTCAATCAAGAATCCAACACAAATAGAACCAAGTAGACATCTCATGCACACATAGTTTCACACAATGTAAAAGGTCTAAGTTCTAGGCTTACCTCTTGAAGCACACACTACTTGTTCACACACCACACCCTTTCTAGTTCTACCAACAACAAGTCCACACTTCCTAGGAGATGATCTATGCGCATATTTGGTGAGGAGGAACAAACTTGGACAGCTCCCAAGGTGAGTGCCAAGGCTGGACAGTGAGGGGAAGGTGAGGAGGAAAACTTACACTTGCTTGGTGTCATAGAGTCACGGTTTTGAGAGGTGAGGGAAGGTAAGTGACCAAGGTTTTTCTTTCTCCAAGAGGGCTTGTAGTCATGGCTAGAGAGGTAGGAAATGAGGAAGGAACTTGGCTGAAAGTAAAGTGAGGACAGCCCCCTCTCTTGTGCGCATACATAAAGAAAGGTGAGGGGAGGTTGCAATGATGCAACACTATGGCAGAAATCTGGTTGCTTGTAGCAGTGGGACTGCACAATAGGTTTGAACAAGCAAGAGTTTGCTTCTAATATACACAATGCACAAGCAAAGAGGTGAGGGAAAGGTTCAGATCTGAATGAGTGCTAACAAGTCAGAATTTTCTTGCACAAACAGCCAAGTCTTGCGCACATGGTGGAGTGGAGGGAGGTGTCATCAAGAGCACAGATTTGTGGCAGCCTAACTCTGATATGATGCAGCCTTTGTGCGCACATGATGGGGAGAAATGCAGCCCAAAATCCTTCTTTTGATGCATGTGGAAGCAAGGGGCAGATTTGGCTCATGATGGACTGCCAAAAGCATGCAAAAATCTGCACATTTCAGCCTCATGATGGAAGGTGTAAGGTGGTTCTCCAAGTCAACACTCAAGGCAGATTTTGTGTCATAAAAAATCTGATCCAAGACACCTCCATGTGCGCCTAAAAGAAGAAGAATGCAGCCCAAAATGGTGCTAAGGTGTACATGTGTCTTTCATGCAATGAAGTTGAAGTCAAAAGTGCACAAACTATGGTGTGAGGTGGCGGTCATGCATGAGGAAAATTGACAGATTTTTCTAAGTCCTAATCACCCTCTTTTGCGCATGAAATTGGTGGGAAAGAATACATCTTGCCAAGTGGGAATTCCTTGCTACACAAGACAACCTTGTTGGACAAGGCTTAGGGAATTATGTGTGGATTTAATTTGGGCTGAACATGATTGATCCAAGAATCCTCTTTGGGCCATTGGCCACACACACACAAAGAACCCAATCACACAAGTCCAATAGTGACAAGTCCACACACACTAGCCCACTTCCAAAGTCCAAAAAAACATAAAAGCCTTCTAACACACACTCCAATTACTCATATGATTTTAATAAATTTCACATGCCTACATAAGCACCCTCCTATGATTTAATTTAAATACTTACCTTAGTCTTATCCAAGGATAAAGATCAAACAATTCACAAGCCATCAAACCTACACCATAAATCCGAATTCTACACATACATCTATAACATATAGTACTTATGTATTTTACTAATTATGTGGGATGTTACAGGAAGCTTGTACTTCTGCGGCAAAAGTACTGATATCTTCAATGGACTTCTAGCCCATTTGTCCAATTTAGCATGCCCCCAAGTCCAAGAGGAAGCAAGACTTCTCCCTGAGGTGCTTCGTGTGGACGTGCTTGAAAGATCTGAAGTATGGCCAAAGTATTTCAAGGAAAGTGGACCAAATGAGGAGAGCATTGCTCTTTATTTCTTTCCTGAGAACAAAAGGTGATTTTTCTATTAAACTAACATATTCTTAATTAGAGTTGTTTGGATATATTTTTATTTCTACAAGAAGCTCCTTTTTCTCAAAATAAAAGTATTTTTAACTTTAAGTGTGTATTCAGCATACAACTTTGGAAAAAGAAAAGTCAGAAAAAAGCTAAACTGGTGTTTTCTCAAAAAAAAAAAAACCAATATTCCTGGTGTCTAAAAAAGGGCCAAAATAGCCTACAAAAAAAGTCCAATATATATATATATACATTGGAAAAAATGAAAATAAAGTGACTGGACGGTCCAGTGCACTATGTTCTCCCGCGAGAACTAGTGAAAAAATATTACAATGGTGTTCTCCCAGGATAACATAGTTATAATTTTACTATAACTGTGTTCTCGCGGGAGAACATAGTGCACTAGACCGATTTTTACATCCAGTCAATGTACACTCACTAAACCCATATATATATATATATATATATATATATATAACATTAAAATGTCTATTAGATATTGGTTCAAACACAATAGTTTTTGCTTTTGAAAAAAAAAAGTCCCTGTAAAAAATAGTGTAATGTATATACATACATATATATATATGGCAAAATGATTTGTAATGTGACTGTATATAAGCGTTGGTGCAGTCACCTAAAAACTACGTCGTTTTGGGTGGGATAAAGGAAGTTCGCATTTAAAATTAATTGTAGAAAATAAAAATATTAAATTTATTTCCAACTTTGTATGGTTATGATTCCCCATATTTAATGTATTTCCACCTTTGTATGGTTATTATTCCCCATATTTAATGTTTTTACATTATAAAACGACGTAGTTTTATATGACTGCAGCAATCCTTAGGTAGTCACTTTACATCCGCTAAACCCTATATATATATATATATATATATATATATATGGGGCAGGATATTCTTACACCGGTGTAAGATTTTGTAGTCTTACACTCAATCTTGACCATTGATCCACTTGTATCAAACGGCTCATATTCCCAAGAAATTTGAGCCCTTAGATATAAGAGGGATCAACGGACAGGAATGAGAGTGTAACTTACACTGGTGTAAAATGATCCTGACCCTATATATATATATATATGGGAAGGATATTATAACAACCAATTAGTGTTACTATCAATCGATTTTACCGTTAGATCGATTATATTGATCTAACGGTTATATATATTTCCATCTTTGTATGGTTATGATTCCCCAAATTTAATACTTTATATTTATTTTCACCTTTGTATAGTTATGATTTCACATATTTAATGCTTTCACATTAAATTTGGGGAATTATAACCATACAAAGATGGAAATAAATAGAACAGTTGGATCAACATAATCGATCTAACGGTGAAATCGATTGGTAGTAATGTTGTAGTAACACTAATTGGTTGTTACAATATCCTACCCCGTATATATATATATATATATATATATATATATATATATATATATATATATATATATATATATATATATATATATATATATATATATATATATATATATATATCAAAAAAGGCTATTCAAACCGCCCTTACTCTGCTTTCTCTCTTTAATTTAATATTGAACATTACATGCTTCTACAGCAATGAAAGGGCCTTTGACGAGCTGGTTGATGAGATTATTTACCATGACCTTATCATAAAAGCCGTGGTTAAAAATGGAGAACTTTTAGTTTTTCCTTCTACAGTGCTCCCAATGAAACAATGGAGTGAGTTACATTTATTCTACTTCTTCAGTGCCACATTTAAATTTCACTGTTAGTAAAATAAAATTGTGTCTTAATTTTTGATTTACATGTTGTGCAGGATTTAAAGATAAGAACTACATGTGGGGACTCTTCAGAGAAAATCAAACTTCTCCCTAGTCTAAAACTTGTCATAACCATAGTTCCTCTAATACTTTTTAGGCCTAGTGGTGTGGTTCTGTTTCCAATGCACGAAACTCCTGTCTCCCTAGCCTTTGAATTCATTAATGTGTATCTATTTAGTTTTACTTAACGTTTTTGAGAAAATATGGTAGCATGTTGAGAATTTTGGACTAGAGAGGATATGATCGATGGCGATGACAAGAGAATGCCTAAATATGTGTTTTTTTGTTAATGATTTTACATTTTTACATTTTGTTTTGAGTTGATATAATTTTATTGATGATTACAAATATATCACTTTATTTTAGAGCCGTCAAAACGGGCCACCCCGGCCCGTCCCGTTAGGCCCTAACCCGCACGGGCCAGGGCCAAAAAGTCCGCATATTAAACAGCCTGCACGGGCCAGAAAATCATATAACCCCACGGGTTAGGGCCAGCATGCGGGCCAAAAATCAATTTTAAAAAAATCCATTATTGAATTTAAAATCCACTTAATCGAGTATAAAAATATATAAGAAAAAGTTATAAACTTCACGTATTAACATCATGACTCCAAATATCCCTATTCTGTTAATAATCCCAATCAATATCATACAAAATGTCATTGATTTAACTATTATAAATAAGAAAAGAGTTATAACCATAATTAGATGAGCGCACACACATATGCTCGTACTATTTTATTATTATATTGGAAGGAAAGCATGTAAGGAAATGCAGTGAAGATATGATTGTAATTATTTGGCAAAGCAAAGGACAAAGGTTATAAAGCCTAGGATGATGTGGAAGACTAGGAGCTAGGAGGGAAGGCCAATGTGTACAACAAGAATGACTCCGCAAGCAAAGAAAATGTGTTATTTTGTTCTGTGATTGTTCGTTGGTTGGTTTTACTTCTTTCCGTTAATATGGTGTGTTTTGTTGCGGCTTCATCTTTTAAATTAAGAACCACCTAGATTATTCGGTACAACTCTGGGTATCATACTAATATTATGTAACATGATAATAATGTTATGAATGTGTGTTGTTAACTTTGTGAGTTATAATTGTTTTATACATACTATTAATAACGGTTAATATTAAAAATAATAAGTATTGTAACGACCCAAAATTTAAATAATTAAAACAATGGAGTCGTCGCCAATTTTATTTGAGTGGAAAAATTGGAAAACCTTTTATTGCAAATTGGTCTTAAAATTATAGATCAAAGGTTCAAGAGTCTAATTATGCGCAGGGAAGGGTGAAAACTAAATCCCAATGCACCACTGACACATCCGTTTTAAAACGGCTACATTAAAATAATTGTGCGAATTATTAATAGCTTTTAAAAATCTGTTTTATCCCTTAAAATAATAATTATAATTATTTAAGAAATGAGAAGGCTAAATTATTAAAATTTTATTTTAGCTTGATGGAAATGGTTCTGCTCCGATGTATCCTCCAGTGCAGTGAAGAATTCAAACCTACATCGTTATGTAGAAAATGTTGGTGTGTTAATTGATTTTACTTTTGAAAGTAATTTTAAAGAAAGTTATTGGAAAGTTTAGGCTTTGATGATTTATATTTATTTCAATAATTTTTATTTTTATTATTGTATATTATGCAGGAAATTTTGAATTACCAAGCTGTCACAGCTAAAATGATTCAAAATTTGTGGGATTAACAAGCTGTCTTAACTCAGCTAATCCTTCTAAAAATAGGTTTGACGTTATTATTTTTTATTATAAATTTTGAATCACCAAGCCGCGTCACGGCAAAAATAATTCAAAAGATTATGGGATTAACAAGCTGTCTCAACTCAGCTAATCCTTTTTTTAAAAAAATAGATTTTACGTTATTATTTTTTTGATATAAATTTATGATATTTTTGAATCGCCAAACCGTCACGACTAAAATGATTCAAAAGATTACGGGATTAACAAACCGTCACGATCAAATTATCTGTTGAGGATCGATGACTATATATCAATGTTGAAAATCATTGGATGGATTTAAAATAAAGTTCTATTGATTTATTTTCCATATTTTTATTTTTTATATTTTTTAATGTTGCATATTATACATGTTGTAACGTAAACAAAAACCACTACTATTAAAAAAGTAACCGGCGATGCTATCACCCTTGCTTTTTTTCTTTTTAAATATTTTTTACTTTTTTATATTTCAGATTTTGTTAATACCGTAACATGTACCACAAGGAATTAATGTATGTAGGAAAGAAAATAAATAAAATAATAATAAAGAAATTACAAAAAAAAACACCAATCAGTATTTTCTTATTCTTTAAAAATCTTAAGCAGTATTTTGCATTTCAAAATGTTTGTTATGATCTTATTAATTATTTATAATTTAACATAATTTATTTTAATATTTAGATTTAAAATCTAAAAGTGACCTCTTTACTCCTTAGATAGCTAGCTGATCTAGATAATAGGCTTCATCAATTTTATTTTATTTTTATAAAGAGCGTTAAGCTAGATAGTAAACAAAGGAGATATTTTATGTTTGATTCCAGAAAGGAAATTAGAAGAATAAAACAAACACCCACTGAAACAAAAAATGTGAGGAGGGTTTGGATGTGTTGCAGTGGAGTCTATAGCGCAGCGGCTGAGCTCCTGGAAGTCTGACGGTGAAGCGATGTTAAATGCACGGTGGAGCTCGTGGTGGTCAATGGCTTGTGTTGGTGGCAACGGTCACCGGTGACTTTCCTCTCTCCCTTCTTGGGCTTATGTTTTAATTCTTTTTTTCTCATCCCTTTTTTTCTCACGGAGCCTAACTCTAACTATAACTCTTATATAAGAAAACAGTACCCTTTCCTCCTTGCGCCCAATGGATTTAAGGAAGAGTTGAATTCCATGCATTCATTCCAAGACACCCAAGCGTACCCAGTGCGACAGTGCCTTACAAAGGAAAAGATAGCTAGGTAAATCAGAGGCAATTTTGTCATTCTTTTATTTGGGATAAAATTTGTGCCCACAATTTATATTTACTTTCTATTATTTTTTTGTCTTTTAAAATTATTTCCTTATTTACTTAAAGATATAGTAAGATATCATTTTTCTTATTTAAGGAAACAAATTGAAATCATTATTATATGCAATTAATGTCGTATCCAATCTCATTATCTCAAATAATTATCAATTTAATTTGTTTCCCATTCCACCACTCAACATATATTATATAAATTTTTTTTTTAATTTTTTTTTTCTTAGTCTATTCTCTTGTTTCTTTTTTTATATACCTAATCAAATATTTGATTTTGGGCATTAGAATCCAAGATTTTTTAGGATTTTACAAATTTTTGGGCTTTGATAAATTGATTGGTACATACACGGATACAATATTATTGAAAAGGTTTTCAGTATATTGATATTGAATAAATTATGCTAGTACAATCAATCCTAATTAATAAGAAATAAAAAATGAAAAAATATTTGAATTTGAATTCTAATTTTCTATAAATATATATATATATATATATATATATATATATTTGAAATTTGACACCAAATCCCAACCGTTGATTTTCGCCAATCAACGGTTATCATTTATTGGGAGTTAAACTTATTAATTAATCATTAATTGCCAATAAATGATAACCGTTGATTTGCGAAAATCAACGGTTAGGATTTGTAAAGGAGGCTTTATAAATAGCCCAAGCTTGTCTCATTTTGTAAGTGGGTTTGGCCAGACCAGGCCAAAAGTAGGCCGGGCCAGAGGCCCCTGACGGGTAGCCTGGCCCATTTACACCCCTATATATATGTATGTGTCCATGCAATTGAATTTACTCTTGGATTTTCTTTGCTGTGTTGATTCGCATAGGAATTTTCGTGGTTAATTCTTTTGTATGCAACTGATTGAGACTCTCTTCAGAACATGGTAACAAAACTATTTTGCTAAATTGAGTACGCTTGTGTTATGCTTTTGTTGTTTGTCTTTAGCAGTTTTTAAGGTTTCTTTGGGGGTCAGTTAGTTTGGTAATTGAGAAGTGAAAAAAACTATTTTGGATTGTGTCCTTGGGTTAATTGGTACTCTCTAATGAGTATAGTTACAACGGTCTCTGTTCTTGTGCAGGCATAGTAGCTGATTCAATTGGGTTTAATCATCATTCTGCATTGATGGAACACTTCAAATTGGCTGTAGGATCTCACGCCAATGAGGTTTTTTTTTTCTTCTTATCTATTTGATTTTTTAAAACTCTTGCTATTTTTGTGTATCTTTTCCTTTTTTACTTGTGTCTTTTCTCGTTCTGCTTAAGACACTCTGATTGTGATTTTAAGCAGAACGAGAAAAGACACAAATAAAAAAGGAAAAGATACATAAAAATAGCAAGAGTTTTAAAAAATCAAATAGAAAAGAAGAAAAAAAACCTCATTGGCGTGAGATCCTGCAGCCAATTTGAAGTGTTCCATCAATGCAGAATGATGATTAAACCCAATTGAATCAGCTACTATGCCTGCACAAGAACAGAGACCGTTGTAACTATACTCATTAGAGAGTACCAATTAACCCAAGGACACAATCCAAAATAGTTTTTTTCACTTCTCAATTACCAAACTAACTGACCCCCAAAGAAACCTCAAAACTGCTAAAGACAAACAACAAAAGCAGAACACAAGCGTACTCAATTTAGCAAAATAGTTTTGTTACCATGTTCTGAAGAGAGTCTCAATCAGTTGCATACAAAAGAATTAACCACGAAAATTCCTATGCGAATCAACACAGCAAAGAAAATCCAAGAGTAAATTCAATTGCATGGACACATATATATATATATATATATAGGGGTGTAAATGGGCCAGGCTACCCGTCAGGGGCCTCTGGCCCGGCCTACTTTTGGCCTGGTCTGGCCCAACCCACTTACAAAACAAGACAGGCTTGGGCTAATTATAAAGCCTCATTTACAAATCCTAACCGTTGATTTTCGCAAATCAACGGTTATTATTTATTGGCAATTAATGATTAATTAATAAGTGTAACTCCCAATAAATGATAACCGTTGATTGACAAAAATCAACGGTTGGGATTTGGTGTCAAATTTCAAATATATATATATATATATATATATATATATTTGTAGAAAATTAGAATTCAAATTCAAATATTTTTTCGTTTTTTATTTCTTATTAATTAGGATTGATTTTAATTAATTAGAATTAATTGTGATTAGGTTCGGTGAGTTATAGCTGAGTCATTCTTATGATTGTGATTTGGTTTATTCTTATGATTGTGATCAGGTTTGATGAGTCATAGCTAAGTCATGCTTAGCTATTTTTTATTGTATAAATACTACTCATTACTCGCGTGATTTATTCAATATCAATATACTGAAAACCTTTTCAATAATATTGTATCCGTGTATGTACCAATCAATTTATCAAAGCCCAAAAATTTGTAAAATCCTAAAAAATCTTGGATTCTAATGCCCAAAATCAAATATTTGATTAGGTATATAAAAAAAGAAACAAGAGAATAGACTAAGCAAAAAAAAATTTAAAAAAAATTATATAATATATGTTGAGTGGTGGAATGGGAAACAAATTAAATTAATAATTATTTGAGATAATGAGATTGGATACGACATTAATTCCATATAATAATGAATTCAATTTGTTTCCTTAAATAAGAAAAATCATATCTTACTATATCTTTGAGTAAATAAGGAAATAATTTTAAAAGACAAACAAATAATAGAAAGTAAATATAAATTGTGGGCCCAAATTTTATCCCAAATAAAAGAATGACAAAATAGCCTCTGATTTACCTAGCTATCTTTTCCTTTGTAAGGCACTGTCGCACTGGGTACGCTTGGGTGTCTTGGAATGAATGCATGGAATTCAACTCTTCCTTAAATCCATTGGGCGCAAGGAGGAAAAGGTACTATTTTCTTATATAAGAGTTATAGTTAGAGTTAGGCTCCGTGAGAAAAAAAGAATTAAAACATAAGCCCAAGAAGGGAGAGAGGAAAGTCACCGGTGACCGTTGCCACCCACACAAGCCGTTGACCACCACGAGCTCCACCGTGCATTTAACATCGCTTCACCGCCAGACTGCCAGGAGCTCAGCTGCTGCACTATAGACTCCACTGCAACACATCCAAACCCTCCTCGCATTTTTTGTTTCAGTGGGTGTTTGTTTTATTCTTCTAATTTCCTTTCTGGAATCAAACATAAAATATCTCCTTTGTTTACTATCTAGCTTAATGCTCTTTATAAAAAATAAAAAAAATTGATGAAGCCTATTATCTAGATCAGCTAGCTATCTAAGGAGTAAAGAGGTCACTTTTAGATTTTAAATCTAAATATTAAAATAAATTATGTTAAATTATAAATAATTAATACGATCATAACAAACATTTTGAAATGCAAAATACTGCTTAAGACTTTTAAAGAATGAGAAAATACTAATTGGTGTTTTTTTTTGTAATTTCTTTATTATTATTTTATTGATTTTCTTTCCTACATACATTAATTCCTTGTGGTACATGTTACGGTATTAACAAAATCTGAAATATAAAAAAGTAAAAAATATTTAAAAAAAAAGCAAGGGTGATAGTATCACCGGTTATAAGAGATGAAGAGAGATTGAATTATAAGAGATGTAAAAATTAATTGAGAAAATATTGCCGTAAGAGGACAAACACCTTTCCGATCAAACGATTCTATTTACCCATTGATCAAACGATTCACCATCTTTTATTTGATTGGTTAAGTCCTAATCCCTTAGTGATCTTAACCTTATTAACCCTATTAGAACCATAATCCCTTAGTAATTCCTTTTTAGGTTAAACGTATGACTCGGTGAATCTTTCACGTTTGCGGTTCATGTAGCCTATCCCTAGTGCATACATGAACAGTTACTTTCCTTCTTATCAGGAATTAGGATCCCAATATCTCTATTGCGATCCCTAACCATCGCAATCCCATTAGAATGATCAGATCTAAAAGAATTATAGATGAAGAGCAAAGGAAAATAAATGCAATTAGATAAATAAACATAAACCTGATCCAAATTACAAGGGGTTCACATCAAGGGTTGTGACCCTTACCACAATAAAAGTAGATCTAGCCAACCATAGCCATGACTGATCTACAAAAATAAAACATAAAAGAAAAAGAAAAGAACTTCGAAGAACTCGAAGATCTTCGAAGAACTCGAAGATCTTCGAAGAACTCGAAGATCTTCGAAGAACTCGAAGATCTTCGAAGAACTCGAAGATCTTCGAAGAACTCGAAGATCCCGAAGAACTCGAAGAACAAAGACTCAGAACTTTCTCTCAGAAGTGTGACTGCTTTCTTCTGAAGACCGAATTGTGTGGAATGGAGTGTGTGGAGAGGGCTCCTTAAAATAGCCAGCCATCTTTTCCATTTGCCAAAACTGCCCCTCTGATTTTAAAAAAATAACGAAAGAATTAATTATAACTTATTACGTAACGTATAACAGAAAAATTAAATTAAACTTATTACTTAACGTATAACGAAAATATTAAATTAAAACAGATTTGAATTCAAATTTTGAATTCAACAGTGGCGCGATCCTCTGGCGCCTTGTTCGGTCTCTCGCGCTGTAACATCCCGCATAATTAGTAAAATACATAAGTACTATATGTTATAGAGGTATGTGTAGATTTCGGATTTATGGTTTATGCGAATTGTTGATCTTTATCCTTGAGTATTTAAATTAAATCATAGGAGGATACATATGTAGACATGTGAATTTAATCATATGAGTAATTTGAGTGTGTGTTAGAAGGCTTTAGTGTTTATTGGACTTTGGAAGTGGGCTAGTGTGTGTGGACTTGTCACTATTGGACTTCTGTGATTGGGTTCTTTGTGTGTGTGGCCAATGGCCCAAGGATGGCTTTTGGACCTACCTTGATTCAGCCCAAAGTTGTAACCATTCTTATCTTCCCTAAGCCTTGTCCAACAAGGTTGTCTTGTGTACCAAGGAACCTTCACATGGCAACCTTTTTACCACCCTTTCATGCGCACAAAAGAGAGTAGAAAGGACTTAGGAAATCCTCCCACTTACCCCTTGCATGACCGCCACTTCACCTTGCTTGTGCATCATTTGGATTCAACCTCATTGCATGAAAGACACATGTACTATTTAGCATGATTTTAGGCTGCATTCTTCTTCATTTTGGCGCACATGAAGAGGGCTTAGATCAGATTTTTATGACACAAAATCTGCCTTTGAGTGTTGACTTGGAGAAGCACCTTACACCTTCCATCATGAGGCTGAAATGTGCAGATTTTTGCATGCTTTTGGCAGTCCATCATGAGCCAAATCTGCCCCTTGCTTCCACATGCAACCAAAGAAGGATTTTGGGGCTGCAACCTCCTCATCATATGCGCACAAGACAGCTCCAAATCAGAGTTTAGGCTGCCACAAATCAGTGCTCATGATGACACCTCCCTTCCACTCCATCTTGTGCGCATGGCTGGTTTGTTTGTGTAAAAAAGTTCTGACTTGGTAGCACAATCAGATCTGAACCTCTCCTCTCCTCATCCTTGCATGTGCATAGTGTACTTTAGAAGCAACCCCTTGCTTGTTTGGACCAAGAGTGCAGTCCCACTCTTACAAGAAACCAGAATTTTCATGATGGTTAATCATTGACAACTCTCCTCACTTTCCCTTTATGTATGCGCACAAGAGAGGGGGCTGTACTCATTTTTCATTCAGCCAAGTTCCTCCTTCATTCCCTCACTCTCTAGCTAAACATTGCATGAACTCTTGGAGAAAGAAAAACCTTGGCAACTCTTCTTCCCTCACCTCTCAAAACCGTGACTCAAGAACACCAAGCAAGTGTAAGTTTTCCTCCTCACTTTCCCCTCATTGTCCAGCCTTGGCACTCACTCTTGGAAGCTGTCCAAAGGTGTCCTCCTCACCATTTATGCGCATAGATCATCTCTAGGAAGGGTGGACTTGTTGTTGGTAGAACTAGAAAGGTGTGGTGTGTGACAAGGAGTGTGCTACAAGAGGTAAGCCTAGAACTTAGACCTCTTTCATTGTGTAACCATGTGTGTGCTTGAATGTCTCCTTGATTATGTGTGGTTTTGGATTCAAGAATGAGCTTGGTAAAAGTAGAATGGTGGAGCTATTTCATGATGATTTGTATGCTTAAGTTATGGAATGAAAGTCTCATGGTCATACTTAAGTTAATGCCACTGTTTTGAGGATAAAATGCTCACTGTTTCGGTTCCTCAAGATCACCATTTTGATGCCACTGTTTCTGCACACTTATGCCACTGTTTTAGTGCTCCACATGCCACTGTTTCTGCATAAAATACTCACTGTTTTAGTCCATAATATGCCACTATTTCTGCATAAAATACTCACTGTTTTAGTCCATAATATGCCACTGTTTTATGCATAAAATGCTCACTGTTTTAGTCCATAATGTGCCACTGTTTCTGCATAAAATGCTCACTGTTTTAATGCCACATATGTCACTGTTTTGCACCAAAAACACTCACTGTTTTAGTACTTAATGAGCCACTGTTTCTGCATAAAATAACCATCATCTTGATGTCCAAACACTACCCTTTATGCCACTGTATTGGTGTCTAAATACTCCCATTTTGCCACTGTTTTGATGATCAAGAATCACTATTTATGCCACTGTTTTAATGTCTAAAAATCATGATTTATATCACTGTTTTGGATGTTCAAATGTATCATTCATGCCACTGTTTTAATGTTCAAAAACCACTCACTTTGCCACTGTTTTTGATGTGCAAATATCACCACTAATGTCACTGTTTTAATGATTAAATGTTACCATTCATGCCACTGTTTTAATGTTCACAAATCAACACTTATGCCACTGTTTTGAGGTTCAAATGCCATTGATTATGTCACTGTTTTAACATTCAAATGCCACTGTTCTGCCACTATTGGATGTCCAAAGTGTCACTGTTTCTGTTTGAAAAATGGTCACTATTTCTGCTGTAAGGTGCTACTGTTTTCTGCTGTAAAACATCACTGTTTCTGCCCACTGTTTTTAGGTAAAACGTCACTGTTTTCGGTTCACTGTTTTAAAGAACAACTCACTGTTTTCTGCTCACTGTTTTAAGAACAAACGTCACTGTTTTCTGCTGTAAAACACTACTGTATGCTCACTGTTTGCCACTGTAAGACACTGCTGTATGCTCACTGTTTTTCCACTGTAAGACACTGCTGTATGCTCACTGTTTTTCTGCTGTAAAACACTGCTGTATGCTCACTGTTTTCCACTGTAAGACACTGCTGTATGCTCACTGTTTCTGCTGTAAATAGCCACTGTAAATGATTGGTTGTAATTGATTTAGGTACGCTTAAGAAGTGAGATACTTCGCTGCTGTTTGGTATTATTTAAGGCACACAAAGGTAAGTGTCAGGCGATATTGCCTAATGTGACTATTGACTACTGGTATAAAATTGTGACATGATGCTCCATATTCCGTAAAAATATTATGTTCCATTATGATGAAAGGAAACTGCCAACAATGTGCCGTGATGGCTATATGATTATGAGGTAAAGACGTTATGTGGCAGCATAACGCATATGAAAAGTATATGTGCCGTGATGGCTATATGAAAGGTATATAAGCATGCATCTTACATCATACCGCATTTTTACGCTTTGTGTGTGAAAGCATAGCATGACATGCATGTATCAAGATCATATAGGCCTTGTTTTAGAATAGTTATGTACAGGACCATGTGTTTGAGCAAGCATCATATAGGCATCCCCAAGGTACCGGGGTATGGGACACTTGGTATCAGTCCGCATAGGCCCACAGTTGGAATCCACATGGAGCTCAGGTGCCAAAGGATATTTGATTCCACTGTGAAGTGCGCGCACGACGGTGCTAAAAGCGCAAAGGAAAGGCGTTATATACGCAATATATGAATATGATGAAAAGGAAAAGGGAAAAGGAACAAGGATATGTTGAAGTGACTGTTTATGATTTTGTGCCTAGTTAATACTGTTATATTACTGGTTTTGTTGCCACACTACTGGGATTATTCTCACCCCTTCGGGGCTGCTATTTTTCCAAAATGGCAGGAGGACGTAAAAGCATTTGAAGGAGTGATGTTTTGCTGTTGCTTGCTGATGCATGGATTATCACTGTTGCTGTTTTGATTGATTGGATGACTGTAATGATTAATATTTTGGTACTCTTGGATGACTGTAGACTCTATCATCTCTATTTTATCTTGAACTTTTATGAACAGCGGCTATTTTGGAAAACGTTGTGAAAGGAATTTTTGAAAGACTTATGTGCTGAATTTTTTTCAGTGCACCTTACGGGTGATGTTTTTATGAGCAAACGACCTCTGATTTACTATTATTTTATATGACCGCGAAGCCCCAAACGTGCTCTTTCTAAATCACTTGAAATATTTTTTATCGTCCAAACAGAAGTGATAAGAATTGTAGAAACGTGTCTCGGATTTGACATGTACATATATAAGAATCCCTGTTAGCTCATGTGACGGTAACGACTCTAATTCCGCTTAGCAAACGACTCTCTTGGATGCATACAAGGGAGGGCGTTACACTAATTGGTATCAGAGCAGTTTGGTCCATGGATTTGCTTGTGATTTATTGAATTGATTGTTGATTGTGTTTATCTGCTGATTGACTGTCTAAATGTGCTATAGTTTAAGTGCTTGAGTATATATTGACTAGGATAGTTAGATTGTTTAGACCGTTCTGTGATAAGACTCGGATGCATAGTTAACTTGTCCGAATTGAACCCGGGTACCTACTTGGGACTGCTGCCATGAATAACTTGCGGTGAGCCTGATCAACTCATTTCCTGATATTGTGAGTGCAGAATCATGGCAGGTGGTCGCGGTTCAACTCGGGGAAGGTCTGGCGATGCGAAAGAGGATCTTATCACTACCATTGGGGGACTGGCAACGTTTATCCAGAATATGAGCCAAGAATGGCGCGACCATAGGCAACAGAATCAGAACCAACCCTCACTGCATGACAATGCAGAAGAAATTGCCCGTCGGAGGTTGAAAGACTTCCGCAACTTCCAACCACCTACCTTTGAGGGAGAAGACAACCCTGAGGCTGCAGCGAAGTGGCTGCAGATGATCGAGCATATTTTCGAACGCATGGCATGCCCGGAAGCGCAGAAGACTTATTACGCATCGTATCAGCTGATGGGAGAAGCTTTAACATGGTGGACTGGTGCGAGGGCTCTGCTGAGAGCTCAGGACGTGGAGTTGACATGGGCCGTATTCAGACAAGTATTTTTGGATAAGTATTTTCCTAAGGCAATGAGAAGAATGAAGCACACTGAACTGCTGTCACTCAGGCAGGATAACATGTCGGTTAATGAGTACATTGCAAAATTTGGGCAGCTGATCGAGTACGCCAACTTCGACCGGAACATTTATGATGAAGAATGGCAGGTGGAGAAGTTCGAAAGCGGATTACATCCGAAAATCCGTAAACTCATTTTGACGACGGCTAATCGTACACTTCCGGAACTCGTCAATCAGAGTCGTCAGGCGGAAGGAATCATCAATGAGGCTAAGAACTTGAACAAGCAACCAACCCAATTCCACGGGGGAAACAGAGCAGGCAGGTTCTTCAGGACGGCACCTGGTAAGGGTCGAGGCAGAGGCACGCAGTTGCAGGCGCGGTCAGGACATTTTAAGAGGAGCAATACTATTGGTCAATCCTCGACTGGACGTCAGGGTGCGACTGTTTGTGCTACGTACGGAAAGAATCACTTTGGAGTTTGTCGCAAGAACAACAATGCATGTTTCAGATGTGGCCAGCAAGGACATTTTGCTTACAAATGCCCCCAGAACGCTGAACAGCAGCCTACGCAAGCACGGGTGTTCACACTGGATGCGAATGAAGCACAGAAGTTTCCCAACCTGATCAAAGGTAATGTCACTTTAAATGGTCACCCTATTTCTGTTATCTTTGATTCTGGAGCGTCTGGTTCTTTTATGGCAAAGCATACTGCTTTGAGAATAGGCATCACCCCAACCCCGTTACCTTATGAGTTACACATCAGCACACCTACTGGAGGATCGTGCACGGCCTCAGAGATCTGCAGAGGTGTTACCTTGCAGTATGAAGGGAACACGTATACAGTTAACTTGGTGGTCCTGCCGGTATTCAACTCCGATGTGATTATCGGTATGGACTGGTTGACGGAAAACGGGATAACTTTGGATTGTCGAGCGGGGAAAGTCGTTGTTCCTGCGAAAGATGGTAATTTTCAACCTTTCTCTCTCATTTCGTTATTGCAAGTTAGAAAAGAGCTCCGCAAGGGAGCAGCAGGGTATCTCTTGTCGATCGAGGCTGAAACCTCGGTTGACAATCAAATTCAGAATGTACCGGTAGTTAGAGAATTCGAGGAGGTGTTCCCGGATGAAATACCTCGATTGCCTCCTCATAGGGAAATAGAATTTTCTAACGAACTTGTTCCTGGAGTTGGACCAATCTCCATTGCCCCGTATCGTATGGCGCCTTTGGAACTGCGCGAGTTGAAGAAGCAGACAGAAGAACTTTTGGCAAAGGAATTCATCAGACCGAGTACTTCTCCATGGGGTGCTCCAGCCATCTTGATTAAGAAGAAGGATGGAAGTTTACGTCTGTGTGTAGATTACCGCCAGCTGAACAAAGTAACGGTGAAGAATAAGTATCCGCTACCGAGGATCGACGATTTGATGGACCAGCTGAGAGGAGCCAGAGTCTTCTCCAAGATAGATTTACGATCGGGATACCATCAGATCCGGGTCAAACCGGAGGATATTCCGAAAACAGCCTTTAGGACTCGTTATGGGCACTACGAATATCAGGTGATCCCATTCGGACTTACGAATGCTCCAGCGGTATTCATGGACTACATGAACCGCATTTTCCGCCCCTTTCTTGATCAGTTTGTTATTGTGTTTATCGACGATATTCTGATTTACTCTACTAATGAAGAGCTGCATGCGGAACATTTGAGGATCGTCTTGCAAATATTGAAAGAGAAGCAGTTGTACGCGAAATGGTCGAAGTGCGAGTTTTGGCTTAAAGAGGTCCAATTTCTGGGCCATGTCATTTCATCAGAAGGTATCGCGGTGGACCCCAGCAAAGTCGAAGCTGTCATGAATTGGGAACAACCCAAGACTGTCACTGAAGTAAGAAGTTTCTTAGGTCTTGCTGGATATTATCGAAGGTTTATCCAGAATTTCTCTCAAATAGTGCAACCCCTTACCCGTCTCACCCGGAAGGACAAGCCTTTTGAGTGGACCGAAGCTTGTGAAGAATGTTTCATGGAACTGAAGAGCAGGTTAACAAGTGCTCCCGTACTCACGATTCCGGATCCTACTCGAAAGTTCGAAGTATACTGCGATGCGTCGCTGAAAGGACTTGGATGCGTGTTGATGCAGGATCGTATGGCGGTAGCTTACGCATCTCGACAACTTAAGCCTCACGAAGTAAATTATCCTACGCACGATTTGGAGTTAGCAGCTATAGTGTTCGCACTTAAAATCTGGAGGCACCACTTGTATGGTTCGCAGTTTGACGTGTTCAGCGATCATAAGAGTTTGAAGTATTTGTTCGACCAGAAGGAGCTGAATATGCGGCAACGACGGTGGATGGAATTTCTGAAGGACTACGATTTTGAACTTAAATACCACCCAGGAAAGGCAAACGTGGTAGCTGACGCCCTGAGCAGGAAGACACTGCACACTGCAACTCTGATGATGGAAGAGCTGAAATTGTTTGAGGCCTTTCGAGATTTGAATTTATCTGTAGACGAGAGAGGGCATAGCATAAGATTGGGAAATATAAAGGTGGAGAATGAACTGATCAGTAGAATTAAGGAGGCTCAGAAAGATGAAGAGTTAGTCCGTGATTTGGTTGGCAACCAAGATGTTGTAAAGGATGAGAATGATATTTGGAGATTCCAAGGTCGGTTAGTTGTGCCGAATGAAGAGTTAAAGCAAGAAGTTTTGCAGGAGGCCCACAAGGGTAAGTATGCAGTTCATCCTGGATCCACAAAGATGTACCATGATTTGAAGACCTCGTTTTGGTGGCCGGGTATGAAGCGTGATATTGCTGAGTATGTATCTCGATGCTTAACTTGTCAGAAGGTGAAGTACGAACATCAGAAACCCTCGGGACTTCTTCAACCTTTGGAGATTCCCGAATGGAAGTGGGACAGTATCGCGATGGATTTTGTAGTTGGACTTCCTCGGACGCGAGAAGGATATGATTCTATCTGGGTGATTGTTGATCGTTTAACGAAGTCAGCTCATTTCTTGCGTGTTAAAACCACGTATGATACAGAGAGACTTGCCAGAATTTACCTACAGGAGATTGTGAAACTGCATGGAGTTCCTACGAGTATTGTCAGTGATCGTGATCCCAAGTTTACATCTAAGTTCTGGGAATCCTTTCAAAGAGCATTAGGGACCCATTTGAGGTTGAGTACTGCTTATCATCCGCAGACCGATGGACAGACGGAACGCACCATTCAAGCATTAGAGGACATGTTGCGAGCATGCGTTTTGGAGTTAGGAGGCAGCTGGGATAATTATCTCTCTTTGATTGAGTTTGCTTACAACAACAGTTACCACTCCAGTATTCAGATGGCACCGTACGAAGCTCTGTATGGGAGAAAATGCAGATCACCTTTGTGCTGGACGGAAGTGGGTGAGCGAAGCATGTTAGGACCCGATCTAATTCAAGAAACATCCGAACAAGTAAAGAAGATTCGAGAAAATATGCAGCGGGCTCAGGCCAGACAGAAGAGTTATTACGACAAGCGTCATAAGCCTCTATCTTTCGAAGTCGGAGACCATGTATTTTTGAGAATCACACCTTCATCGGGACTCGGAAGGAGAATGGGAGTTAAGAAGTTAAGTCCTCGGTACTTAGGACCGTATCTGATTATGGACCGGATTGGAGAGTCTGCATACCGGTTGGCCTTACCACCCAACCTGTCAGGAATTCACAATGTATTTCATGTGTCACAGCTACGGAGGTATCTCTCTGACTCATCTCACGTGTTACAGCCGGAAGAAGTGGAACTAAAGGAAAATCTGACGTATCAAGTACTACCGTTCCAAATTCTTGAAAGATCCGTCAAGTGACTCCGTTCTAAAGAGATTCCGTTGGTGAAAGTATTATGGAACAACAGATCGGCAGCTGAAGCCACTTGGGAGCGCGAGGACGATATTCAGAAACGCTATCCAGAACTGTTTAGCTCTTAAGTAAGTTTATTTTGCGGACAAAATTCCTATTTGGTGGGGAGAGTGTAACATCCCGCATAATTAGTAAAATACATAAGTACTATATGTTATAGAGGTATGTGTAGATTTCGGATTTATGGTTTATGCGAATTGTTGATCTTTATCCTTGAGTATTTAAATTAAATCATAGGAGGATACATATGTAGACATGTGAATTTAATCATATGAGTAATTTGAGTGTGTGTTAGAAGGCTTTAGTGTTTATTGGACTTTGGAAGTGGGCTAGTGTGTGTGGACTTGTCACTATTGGACTTGTGTGATTGGGTTCTTTGTGTGTGTGGCCAATGGCCCAAGGATGGCTTTTGGACCTACCTTGATTCAGCCCAAAGTTGTAACCATTCTTATCTTCCCTAAGCCTTGTCCAACACGGTTGTCTTGTGTACCAAGGAACCTTCACATGGCAACCTTTTTACCACCCTTTCATGCGCACAAAAGAGAGTAGAAAGGACTTAGGAAATCCTCCCACTTACCCCTTGCATGACCGCCACTTCACCTTGCTTGTGCATCATTTGGATTCAACCTCATTGCATGAAAGACACATGTACTATTTAGCATGATTTTAGGCTGCATTCTTCTTCATTTTGGCGCACATGAAGAGGGCTTGGATCAGATTTTTATGACACAAAATCTGCCTTTGAGTGTTGACTTGGAGAACCACCTTACACCTTCCATCATGAGGCTGAAATGTGCAGATTTTTGCATGCTTTTGGCAGTCCATCATGAGCCAAATCTGCCCCTTGCTTCCACATGCAACCAAAGAAGGATTTTGGGGCTGCAACCTCCTCATCATATGCGCACAAGACAGCTCCAAATCAGAGTTTAGGTTGCCACAAATCAGTGCTCATGATGACACCTCCCTTCCACTCCATCTTGTGCGCATGGCTGGTTTGTTTGTGTAAAAAAGTTCTGACTTGGTAGCACAATCAGATCTGAACCTCTCCTCTCCTCATCCTTGCATGTGCATAGTGTACTTTAGAAGCAACCCCTTGCTTGTTTGGACCAAGAGTGCAGTCCCACTCTTACAAGAAACCAGAATTTTCATGATGGTTAATCATTGACAACTCTCCTCACTTTCCCTTTATGTATGCGCACAAGAGAGGGGGCTGTACTCATTTTTCATTCAGCCAAGTTCCTCCTTCATTCCCTCACTCTCTAGCTAAACATTGCATGAACTCTTGGAGAAAGAAAAACCTTGGCAACTCTTCTTCCCTCACCTCTCAAAACCGTGACTCAAGAACACCAAGCAAGTGTAAGTTTTCCTCCTCACTTTCCCCTCACTGTCCAGCCTTGGCACTCACTCTTGGAAGCTGTCCAAAGGTGTCCTCCTCACCATTTATGCGCATAGATCATCTCTAGGAAGGGTGGACTTGTTGTTGGTAGAACTAGAAAGGTGTGGTGTGTGACAAGGAGTGTGCTACAAGAGGTAAGCCTAGAACTTAGACCTCTTTCATTGTGTAACCATGTGTGTGCTTGAATGTCTCCTTGATTATGTGTGGTTTTGGATTCAAGAATGAGCATGGTAAAAGTAGAATGGTGGAGCTATTTCATGATGATTTGTATGCTTAAGTTATGGAATGAAAGTCTCATGGTCATACTTAAGTTAATGCCACTGTTTTGAGGATAAAATGCTCACTGTTTCGGTTCCTCAAGATCACCATTTTGATGCCACTATTTCTGCACACTTATGCCACTGTTTTAGTGCTCCACATGCCACTGTTTCTGCATAAAATACTCACTGTTTTAGTCCATAATATGCCACTGTTTCTGCATAAAATACTCACTGTTTTAGTCCATAATATGCCACTGTTTTATGCATAAAATGCTCACTGTTTTAGTCCATAATGTGCCACTGTTTCTGCATAAAATGCTCACTGTTTTAATGCCACATATGTCACTGTTTTGCACCAAAAACACTCACTGTTTTAGTACTTAATGAGCCACTGTTTCTGCATAAAATAACCATCATCTTGATGTCCAAACACTACCCTTTATGCCACTGTATTGGTGTCTAAATACTCCCATTTTGCCACTGTTTTGATGATCAAGAATCACTATTTATGCCACTGTTTTAATGTCTAAAAATCATGATTTATATCACTGTTTTGGATGTTCAAATGT
>JAVKPL010009586.1:0-39161 GCA_032173675.1 Gastrolobium villosum
TATTTTTTGGTTAAGCTAAGCTGGTATTAAAAAAAAGTTTAAAACTTTTAAAGTCATTTTAAATAAATTTATCTCATATTCACCAAAATACATGTATGAAAAATAAGAAATAAGAAATAGTAAAAGCATGGATGAAAAGTAAAAGGAAGGTATCAAACAAAAGTAAAATCACGTCTCATATAACAGCCTCCGTTTTTGGTGGGAAGTTAAGAAGGTGGGATGAGATCATGGAAACAGTGCATCACAAATGTTTGTATATTTATCTTTTTTTAGTACTAATATTGATCTTATTTTTATTATTCAAGTAACAAACTTTTAATATATTTGAATTAAAAAGGATATAATTCATCCTAAATTTTTTTAGTGAAGCGTAATGTGATAAGTTGAAAAAAAAAACTAATCAACTCAAATTATTTTACTCTCCCACATTTTATCTTTCCTAAATTATTCCCTCCTTTAAAATCTTTCCCTCCCTCAAGTTACATAATTTTTCTTTGCCGCCATCTATGCTGCACACTGTGTCTTTCTCACTTTTGGCCCTCATTCAATCTTTTCTCTTTCAGGCCTCATTCTGAATCATTTTTTGAAGTCATTCTTTTAGAACCAAATGTAATTGTCGATTATAACTCACTCTTTTTCTGATTGACTGTGTGTTTTTCTTTCATCTATTCTTTTATCTATTTTTCTTTTATTATTTCATTATCTTTTCTTTTATAATTTGTTCTTTCACCATTCTCACATCCCAGATCACTTCTGCATATTTGAGCTTTATAACCATCCCTCTTCTCAACATTGTTTCTGCATCTCCTACTCACAATTATCATTCGATCCAGGTATGAAACCATCCCCATGTAGGTACGCATTTTTTTTTGTTCTTTATATTTTATAAACTTTTTTGAGAAAAAACTATTTTAAAATAATATTTTAAGGTTGAATTTGTTCTCGTCAGTCCCAAGATTATTCGTTGTTCCTTTTTCTATAATACAATGAAAGAAACTTACTGGTATGCGAATCCTAGTCTAGTTGAGATTATTTGCTATCTTATCTACTGTTAATAAAACTATCACAGTTATGCCTGTATATCTAAACTACTATGGTCCAGAAGATGGCACGTTAATTGGGTGTTCTATATCTTTCTGCAGGACCATTTGCCATAAGTATTTTAAATATATATGGATACCCTTAAGGGCGTTAATCTTTTTTAAATTTATAAGATTTTTCTTTTTGTTGTTAATTCTCATGATAATTATCTATATTAGGATATGGTTATATTTAGTTCTCATTTCTTTACTTAGTTGTGAGGAATATTGACGAGGCAATACATGTGGTGTGCAAGCCTGCAAGCCATTGTTTTTATGTTTTGGTCAGTTTGTATCGATTGGTTTTCTTTCCATTCTTTTTTGCTTTTTTGGAGATTATTCCTTTGGTTCTTTAGTGTTTTATAACAATTCCCTATTTATTTTTTAAAGTTCAAAGTATTTTTTTTATTAAAGTTCAATTGGATTTTATCTTTTAAGGTTGATTATTCTTTGAATTGGAAATGGAGAATGGAGGCACCACTGCCCTTGAAGTGGTCCACTGACTTATTTGGGTGGGTCTGATTTGGAGAATTTTAAGGTTAAAAAGAGCTTAGTGTGGAACAAAGGTACTATATCAATTCCTTACCTATGAGCTTTCTTTTTTATTTTGTTTTATTTTACTTAATAATGCTATTTTTTTATATTTAATATGTTGCTGTGCTTATGTAATTAGTTGCTAAGACACTATTTGACTTATTTCAGTGTTGTCAATAAACCTTTAGTAAATAAGATTATGTTATCATTGTTGACCTGTTAAGGTTTTAAATATATATAACTCTGGAGTTGTAACCTATCCTGTGACATGGTTGCATGCAATTAAGACTAATGGTATTTTTTGGATAAGATCTTAAGGCTAATGAGCCAACCGTTATGAAATCACTTATTAGATTTTTGTGTTTATTTTTTAAAAAATTCAATGAAACTAAAAATTAAGAAGAGATTGGTAAGTAATTTGAATTAAAAATTGTACAACTAAAAATTATTGTTTCTTATTTTCATTATGGATGTTTGGATAACCTTTTGTATTGTAGAGGATGGATCCTACTATAAATCCAGAGTCATTATCTTGGGAGGTATTTAAGAAGAAGCACATAGTTAAATCGGATGGCTCGTGGGTTAATGAGAAGGCAAAGGGATATGCTGTAAGTTTGTGATATTTGAGAATTTTTGTTTATTTGACTTTGAATCAAATTTAAGTGATAACTAATGTAATTTTTGTAATTTTAGGAGGACTTTTTGAAGCGAAGGACTGATCGTGGTAATGCATTGGAGGCTGGGGCAGAGGCATCCACTTGTCAATCTGACGAAGTGTTATTATTGCAGGCTATTGGTGGCATAAACAAGAAAGGTCGAATATATGGTTTAGGTGCAGAGGCGTGGAATTATAAGTCCACAAAGATTTCTGCTAGCTTGTCAGGAGTCTCCACAGATGAGTATGATCACATGAGAGACATGGTCACCAGCTTATCCAGCCAAAATGAGGAGCTGAAGCAGAAATACGAGAACACGCAGCAACAAATGACTGTTATGAAAAAGAAAACAGACCAAGATATGGCAATTATGAAAGAGAAAAATGACCGAGAGATGAAAATTATGAAAGAGCAGCTGGCGATGTTGATGGCTCGTTTAGGAGGAGATGTGCGCACCTCCACTACTACTACTTCAGCACTAGATGCACAGAGTGATGATTATGATGATTATAGTGATGCTCAGTTGCATGATGATAATTGATAGTATGCATATTTCCTTTTCTTATTTTCATTTCTGAATATTGCTTGTTATCTTGCACATTTGTTATTTTTTATGAATTCACGTAAAAACTTATTGTATTGCAATGGTTGGATTTGATTTGATCTTTATTTTCATTTAGTATGGCTACTTTATATTTTGTGTTAGTTGGATTTCCTATAAGAATATTAGATTATAATTAATATTAGTTTTCGGTAAAAATTAAATTTTCAATGTAATTGATTTTCAGAAAAATTCAAATATTAGGGATGAAAAATAAAGATAGAAATATATCTCACCAATCGGGATTGAAAACATTGTCATTAATAGAGATAAAAATAATATATTACTAATAGAGAAGAAATTTTCCCTCACTAACAGAGACAGAAACAATCCATCACTAACAGAGAGGGAAAATATTCATCGCAAATAGAAAGGAAAAATATTCGTCACTAATAGAGATGAAAATTATCCATCACTAACAAAGAAAATTATTTGTCACTAACAGAGAGGGGAAAAATCCATCACTAATGGAGACGAACAACTTCCGTCCCTAACAACTTCCGTCTCTAATAGGAACGGATTACACATATTTCACGTGCATAAATTAGTGACAGAAAATAATATCACCGGGACGGATTTATCCATCACTATCGGGGAGGGAAATATTTCTGTCTCTAATAAGGACATGGTTTTTTTCGTCTCAGATAGAGACAGATTTATTCCGTCCTAAAATTCATCTCTATTAGGGACAGATTCATAATTCCGTCTCCACTTGTTAGTGACGAGCCATAATGTGACGGATTTTTGTCCGTCCCTAATTCCGTCACTAATCTACTTAGTGACGGAAATATTTCACTTAGTGACGGAATTTCTCCATCTCTAATTGATTTTTTTTAGTAGTGAAAATGTCACCCAAGTAAGGACCTTTCTTCACAAAGAAAGCTTCTTGAGGCTTCACCACTCAAGAACAAGACTCCCACCACTCAAAACCACAAACTCAGAACCAAAAACCTCACAACCAGCAACTCAACATTCAGAAGAAACCACCTCTCATACTCACAAAGCCACTCACAAGTGTTTACAAGAAGGGAAATGTGAAGGGAATGGCTTCAACCTCAAGAAAAGAGAAGAGAAGCCATGAACAGTGTTTTTCCACACAAGGCAGTAGCCACCCACATAGAAATTTTAGAATGTCTAGGGTTTTGTGCCATAATGTGTCTATTTATAGGCACAAGGCCACACACGCACAGTATTAGCCTTAATAGCAAAGTAAAAGATCTTGATCCCAAACTTTAGAATCTAGACCTACGCATTTTTCTAAGATTTGTCATATTTTTATTTTATTTTTCGGAGCACCTTTCCGGTACGCGCTTTTCCATAGCCAGTATCAGTTCTGGCATCAGATTACGTTATTTTGACCTGAAACTTGTTTTACAAGTCCTACATAATATTCTAGTAATTATCATGCATTCGTTATAATTTTCCGGGATACTTTTCCGGTACGCATTTATACCGAGTAGCAGAACCGGTATCTGCGCTTTTCTTCCGAAAAGCGACTTTCAGCATTTTTACTCACTCAGTATAATTATCTAAGCCCATTAATAATTATTAAGGTCAATTATGGAATTATTTCCTAATTATCATAATTAGTTTACTAATTACCTTAATTAGCGGTGCAGGTTCTTACATACAACGTGAATAATCATCAATAAAGGTAACAAAATACTGAAAACCTAAAACAGACACACTACGACTAGGACCCCAAATATCTGAATGAATAATAGAAAAGGAGCATAAGCTCGTTTATTGACTCAATTAGCAAAAGAAGAGCGTATGTGCTTTCCTTGCTGACATGACTGACAATCTAAATTCTGAAGACCGGATAAAAGAGGAACCATCTTCTGTAATTTTGAAAGACTAGGATGCCCGAGGTGACTGTGGATGAGTTATGGAGATTATGTGAGAGAACAAGCAACTGAAGGACTCGGCACAACCAGGTAGAATAGATCCCGTGACTCACGGCCCACTCCAATCGTCTTCCCCGTACCCGGGTCCTGCACAGAAATAGAATGGCTTGAGAAGGTGACGATACAGTTAAGAGAATTGATCAATTTAGTAACAGATATTAAACTATAAGGGATGTTAGGAATGTAATAGACAGATGTCAAGGTTAATGAGGAGGTTGAACAGATTTGTCCAATCCCATGAACAGGGGTCTTAGTTCCATCAGCAAAAGTAAAAGAGGATAAATTATCAGAATATGTAAGGGATGAAAAGAGTTCCTTATTACCACAGAGGTGATCAGTAGCACCTGAGTCAAATATCCAAAGACCAAGTGATGCAGAATGAGAAACACAAGCAACATGATTACTAGTTTCTGAAGCAGAGGCTTGAGACTGAGGAGAGGCCTTCCTGAGAAGGGTCTGGAGTGCTGCATAGTCTCTAGAGGAGAGAGAGATTGTACCATTTGAAGCAGTATCCGACTGAGCTATATTAGCAGCATAAGAAGGTCGCAGGTGAGGATACTTTGTGTAGCAATGTTCGTCATAATGACCAAATTGCTGACAATAATGACAACGAGGTCGCTGACCACGTCCTCCTGGGCCACGTCCTACTGGGCCCCTGGACCACGTCCTCCCTGGCATCTATCACGACCACGTCCACCTCCAATGTTCCCGCGAAAGTTAGTACGGGAAACTAGAGCAGTAGAATCAACAGAAGAAGATGATGCAGGAGCAGATTTCTTATTAAGATTCAGAAAATGCTGATACGTCATTGATAGATCAGGATCCCCACTAGTCAAGAGAGTATCCCGAACATTATCATATTCTTCGGGGAGGCCAAACAGTGTGGCAACCATAAAGAGACGTTCCACCTGTTTTCGATATGCAGTAGCATCAGTAGGGTAAGGCAACATATCCAAATATGCCTGCATCAATGATTGACTTTTGCCAACATATGTCTCCATCTGAATGTCGGATGATTTGCTCAGTTCCAGAAATTGAGAGATGATGAAATAGAGTTGCTGAACATCATTAGTGTGGAGGTTTTTAGCTTCCTCCCACACTTCAGTACAAGTTTGAAAAGAGTAGAAGATGTCCAAGACGACGGGATCAATAGACTGCCAAAGGATACTCAGAAGCTGGTTGTCAATCTTTTCCCAATCAGACTTTTTTTCCTTAGGAACATCAGTAGACTTAGTTGTGATATGGTTTCCATGTCCTTGTCCAAAGAACCAAACTCGAACAGAGGTAGGCCAGTTCTTGTAATTAACCGAACCATTCAACTTTGAAGAGGTAATGGACCCGACATTGGTGGAGATGAGATTGGGAGAGCTTTTGACATGAGGAGGTGGAGAACTGACCTCCTGATGCTTCCCGACAAGTGTACCGATCGCACAATTAATAAAGTAGTGAGTAGATTATCGTTTCCACAAGGATTGTAAGACAAGCACCACAGTAACCAGTCCCCTTAATTTGGACAAATCGATTGGATGATGAATAATTGTAATTTAAATTGCATAAAAATGAAATTAAAAGACTTGTTTTTGTTAAATTATCTTTGATCTGATGACAGAAATAAGGTATCAATGAGAATTTTTGTAAAACTATGAGAATAGAATTGCAGTTAGTTAGGATACACTCACCATATGATCACCGCTTGTCACTTTGGATTGATCTAAAACCACTTAATTATGTAAAAACTCGGATAATTATCATCTTGAAATAATTAGCTAAATCCCAATCCCTTGGTGATTCAACCCTTTAACCCTAATGAGAATTCTAATCCCTTAGTAACCCTTCATGAGAATTAAGCAATAAACGTGATAATTCAAACATCCGCAATTAACATACATCTATTCCTAGCATGCACACTAATCGTCATCTTACCCCCTTTCAAGATTAGAAACCCCAATATCCCTATCTAGGGTTCTAACCCTCAAACTATTTTCAACTATCAGATTGATCAGGTCTAATAAAGAAAATATCAAATACGCACAAGGTAATGATAAAGAATTTTACATAAACAAGAGAAACCATATCAATCCATCGTAACAAGGGTTCACATAAGGTTTGTGACCCTAACTACAATAAAGAGTACTAGCCGGACATACTCATGTCTGGAAAAACAAAAGATGAAGAAGAAGATGCAGGATGTTGATCAGAAAATGTGAGCTGAAGACTTCAGATCTCGTCCAGAACTCTGCCTCCGTGCTCTTGTTGCTGCCTCTAGTTGTTCTCCTCTTCCTTAGGGTTGAGTCTATATTTATAAGAGACTTGACCTAATGCCTCCCTTTTTCAAATCTTCAAATTGTCAAATGTCCGCGCCTCCCACGCTGGCAGCGTGGTTCCCGCGCTGTGGGCGTGGGAGTTCTTGAAAGTCTGGCGCTGATAGCACGGTTGCCACGCCCTCAGCGCGGTAGCCTCTGCCAATTTTTCTTTTCCCGCGCTGCAAACACGGTCACCATGCTCTCAGCGCTGTGGCTTCTGCCCAAAATGAATCCTCCACTCTACAAGCGCCATTCCCACGCTCGTAGCGTGGACCTTTGTTTTTGCTTTGTCCTTTTTAACTCCAATTTGTGCATTTTTCCTGTGGAATCAACATAAAATCAGTATAAAACCTCAGATTCAGATATTTGACAATTTTGACAGTGATTTTGCCTTTCTTGCATCAGATTGAGTCGCATTCTTCCTCTTTATGTCTTAGAACTCCATATATGCTGATCGCATATCAAGTAATTCCCAGATTTGAACTTTGTTGTCCTCAGCAATGTAACAGACTCAAGTTATCAGAAAAGCATATTTCTGTGAAAACATGGACTACAATATCTTAAGGATGCAAACTGCTATGCATGTATAACTTTTTTGTTAAAAACTTACAACAATGATTTTCAGTTATATCAAGAATTTAAATCCTAGCTTGAACATTCCTCACCAGATATATATATTCTCATCACTCAATGTTTGAGGTTTCTGCACTCATACCATCAATGCAGCAGTAGTTCCATGATCTTGAACATATTCTCAAGTTCCTAAAAATGAGGAACCCATTTGCCATGCATAGACTAATCAAAAGGTCTTTGTTAGGTTGTAACTTGGCCTGGTTTGGGAGTAATGATGCGTAATCGGCAAGTGTACCGGTCGTTCCAAGTAATAAAAGTGATAAGTAAGATCGTCTCCACAGGGATTGTAAAACAACTACTACGATAACCAGTCTTCATAAGTTAGATGAATCGATTTGTGTTTCCACAATATGGTAACTAATTTAAAAGTAAAGACTTGTTTTTAGGTTTTTGTAAAAGAAGTGAGGAAGAATACTGTAGCCAGGGTACATTCACCAATTGCTCCCAATTTTACTTTGGATTGATTCACAATACTTATTGAAATTAACAACTCAGACAAATTATCATCTTTAGAAATAATTATTTAGATCCCAATCCCTTGGTGATCTAACCCTTTACTTCAGTTGGAACCCTAATCCCTTAGTAATCCCGCATGAAAATAAGCATTATGTAGATAAATCCCACGACTGCAATTCATACAAGTCTATTCCTAGAACATGCATGAAGCGTCATCTTTATCTCCTTTCAGAATCAGTATTCCAATATTCCTATTGCGAACCCTAATCCCCAGAATATCATCCCCTATTAGGTTGATCAGATCTAACAGAAATAATATCAATACGCACAAGATAAAGATGAAGTATATTAAAATCAACACATATAATGATTCAATCCTTGTACCAATTGTTCACAAAGGGATCATGGCCCTGACTACAGAAAATAGATCTAGCCAATCAACATCATGATCGCTGATCTGAATTCAACATGAACTGAAAATAAAAATAGAAGAAAAGTACAAGAACGGGACGACGAACACGAAGAACGCCTTCCTTCTCCAGCCGGATCTGCCTCTTTTCGGTCTTGTGGTGTGTGTCTCCTTCCAAAGTTGAGTCTCTTTTTATAAGAGACCTTGACCTAATTTGCTAAATTTTGAACTTCATCTTTTCGCGCCTCCCACGCTGACAGCGCCACTCCCGCGCTGTGAGCGTGGGAGGTTCTGCCTGTTTTTGCTCTCCCGCGCTGATAGCGCGGATCTCACGCTCTCAGCGCGGGATCTTCTGCCAAATTTCTGCTTCCCACGCTGTGAGCGCCATACCCGCGCTGACAGCGTGGGATTTTAGCTCTTCTTTGTTTTTTTTGCCTTCTTTTACTGCATCTTTCCTGATATTCAGACTTTGGATACTTTTAATCAGTTTTTCTGCCTTTCTTGCATTGATTGAGTCACTTTCTTCTTCTTTTCGTCTTGTAATTTCTTATATGCTGATCGCATATCAAATAATTCCCAGATTTAAACTTTGCTGTCCCTAGCAATGTACAAGACTAAATCCAGGAAACAATCAATTAATCCAACATAACACCGTACAGCCAATCAATAGATTACCATACTAAGCATGCTTGAATAATGCAAAGGACTTTAACAATGCCTTTTATGAAAAGATCAGAATCTAGTTTGAACACCCCTCACCCAGATAATCATATAACGCTCAATACTCAAGTGTTTGGGGGAATGACAATCACTCAATCTATCACAGCAATAACATTACCATAAGCTTGCTCATATTCTCAAGTTCCTAAAGATGAGGAACATTAACACATGCACAATTGATCAAAAGAACTTTACAGGTTATAACTTGGCTGGGCTAAAGGGTAGGAATTTATGGATAGTAGCTGAAGCAACAATGAGATTGAAAAACTGGTATTACACCTTCAACTTATTTGCTTTTACTCCATTAACATTCCCACAGAATTTCGGGAATTAATTCCTTTTCAGCCTCATTTTCTTTACATTCTTCCATTTTTTTTCCTTTTTCTCTTTTTAAGAGCACACTTCTTTTGCCTTGCTTTTTTTTTTTCTATTGATCTCTGTGGAGCTTACCTCATTTCCTTTGTTTTTATTCCAACGCATCAGTGATTCAATCTCAATAAGGTAAGACAATCTGAATATGGCTAAGCAAAAACGATGAACAAAAAGGGTCAGGCTCCAAGGAGGTTAGCAATGGAAAATTTTATCTGGTGTAGTATTTGGCCATGGCTTAACAGAATAAAATTTTCCTTAATCATTTCAATCAGTGCATGCATCTTTAGAGAAACTGAGCAAGTTCTGAAATGCTATCACAGTGAGGTCTCTCAGAATAAAATAAGTGTTTAAGCACAAAAACTCACTAGCTATGATGTCAGACTAGACTTCCAAAAGAATCATTTAGGCATTATTAATCATTCAAGCATAAAAATTCAGACATACCAGTTGAAAGAAATTGCCTATACAATGTCATGCCAGAAGTTTATGCATCCAAAATTCAATCAAGCACATTTAAACCTGAGAATTGCTGTTGTTTCTTCTTTCTTCTCTTTTTTTTTTCAAAACAAGACGTCTTTTTCATGGTGTATGGTGTAGTTCCACAGTATTCATCAATCTCGCATTCAGCATGCTATGCGACAATTCCCAGATTTAGAATGTTGTTGTCCTCAGCAACAAACTATTCTAGATGATAGCTAATTCTGCCAGATGGAATACACACATACTTGTTAATTTCCAAAACAGAATAATCATGAAAATCAAACCAAAGTCAAATTGCAGCAAAAGTTTCTTTGTTCAACAGTGTTTTCAAAATGTAAAACTAATTGTTTCAAGAAATTAGCAAGATGCAGTAAATGACAATGAAAAAGTAAAACTCAAATGTCATCCATGAAATCATCATCAGCCTCCAGATCACCAAGCACATCATCATCAGCAGCAGCGGAAGGCATAGATGGACCCGCCTGTGAACTGGGTGGAACTTGAGCCATCAATCCAGCTGTGTCAATTCCCCTGTCCAGGCACAGTCGCTCCAACATACTCATCATATAGTTGCTTTGAACCATCAACTGCTGAAGCAACTGAGAGTCAGCAGATGGAGGTGTTGATGAGACTGGGGGAGGTGGTGGAACAGCACCGCCAGATGCTTTCCAGATAGCTTGCCTTCTGGACTCCTTCTGCATATCATTATAGTGGTTTTGGGTCAGATCCTTTTTTATTTTTACATCTCTTGGCTCATCCTCTGGTATGTCCACTCCTGCCTGGATGCAAAGTTGCTCAATGAGTGAGCAGTGAGCCAAACTAAAATCTAGTCGCCCGTGAGTAATGATATGGACTATCCTATCAGACAGAATAGCCCCAATATGCAGATTATAATCCCCTAGCAGAGTGTAAAGCAGCACCGCCCTTTCCACATTGACATCGCTCAAATTTGTGGAAGCTATGATTGTGGAATTGATGAAGGAGTGCCAGAAAATTGCCTCTTCATTGAGGTCCAGCCGATCCAATTTTTCTGGTACATCCGGCTGACCTTGTTTGGATTTCCAGGCGGAGTGAGGCTGAGTAATGCCCTCCCGAATTGTTGCAGCCAAAGCAGGCATGTCTTCCTTATACACTCCTTCAACAGGCTGCATCCTGTTGAATGTGTCTGTAAAGAAACAGGACTGTGTTGCTTCCCAGGAGGTGTTCAGCAACCTCTCTATCTGGAAAGCTGTAAAGGAGACCTCTCTCCCCCTTACCCAGCTTTTCCTTGTTCTGTCCACTGTATCCTTGTCAGCATTTGCGCAGAATTCGCGCAAAATTGTACTGCAGCTTGCCCTTGGGAACTGAACCAGCTTGTTCCATCCCCTCCTCTGAATTGTGATGCTTACCGGACAGTCGTCCGCCAGAAAACTGCTAATCCTTCTTTCCTGAATTATCTTTTTCCTTAAAAACCAGTTGTGGTACCGGTCCTGTGCCTCCGGATTTAGAAACCGGTTACCATCAAAATCGACCAAAGCAGGGGCTCTTGGCCTTTTTGTGCCAGATGCACCTGTAGTCTTTTTGGCGGCCCTTTTTCCCTGCACTCAGAAAAGTTCCAACACAATAGAATACAAGTATGTACAACATTAAAATTCAGGATATTTAGATAACCAACGACAATTCCCAGATTTATCTCATGCTTATTACTGGTTAACACTGTACTCAGCCAAATCATCTCATAACACTTCATGCCAGTAATAAGAAGGCATACCCAAATAGTATGTGAACTCAGAATTATACTCTCATGGACCAAAATAACAGCAATCATCATGTGGTTATGACATTTGGTATTCAAGTGATTTTTACCCAATGCATCTAAGCAAATACATGTTACTTGTGGAAGATAGAATCTCAACATGTGGCATGTATACTAAACAATGCATTTTCTCCACAAAATCATGAAGCATTTAATCTCACTATCCTTGAATTAACACACACTCACACTCCATGACATCCATAAAGTATGCAATAGGCAATTCAACTTTGATATTTCCTATGAGGTAATTTATCAAACACCTAGCATGCATTTCTAATTTTGTACATGAAAGACCACATAGATATATTCCCAACCATCATCCAACATCCCATTATCCATAGATATACATGTTATGACCTTTCATGAATCGTGCATTAGGAAATTTTAAATCATACATTTTATCGAACACCTAGCATGCATGATCAAAACCCAACCAACCCACATACGAAAATATCACCAATCAACCTACCATAAGCACATCAACAACACATTACAATATAAAAGCAAATAGTTTCAATCTTACCTTGTCACCTGCCATTTTTTTGTTTTCTGAAATGTAGAGTATCCACAATCTTGCAGCCCTTAAATCCCACTTTCTATAACCAAATGCTACACACGCTTGTTTAGAGAGGTGGAAAATGTAAGAAATGAGGAAATATGGTTGTGGTGAGGATGGGTTTGTGATGGTAAAGTGGGTGTGTGTGAAGAAAAGAGAGGGAAGAGGAGGAGGAGAGGGACGGCGGTTGTGGTAGAAGGTGGTGTAAGGTGGAAGAAGAAGAAGAATGGAGAGGAGGAATTGGGTGGCGGCGGTGAGAGTTGAGAGAGAAGTGAGGGAAGAATAGGGTTTTCCCTTTTTTAAAAAGTTGACGCGATTCCCGCGCTCGCAGCGTGGGTTTCACGCTGCGAGCGCGGACACCACTGCCTGTTTTTCTTCTCTGGCGCTCTGAGCGCCATTCCCGCGCTGTGAACGCGGGTGGCACTGCCTATTTTCATTTTGTGGCGCTGATAGCGCGGTTTCCACGCTATCAGCGCGGAACTCTCTGCCATTTTCTCATGTTCCACGCTGCAAGCGTGGGAACCACGCTGCGAGCGTGGACTTTTAAGAATTTCATCCAACTTCCCAGCTCTTGTCATACTTAAAATTTTAAAAATAAGCATCTAAACTAAGCAAATTGAAAAATTTCCCACTGGGTTGCCTCCCAGCAAGCGCTTGTTTAACGTCATGAGCCTGACTGGAACCGTGATTACTCAGGTGAAGTTAAAGGGACAGAAATTGTCTCCCTATTCACAGGTTCTCCATAGTAGAATTTCAGCCGATTCCCATTTACCTTAAAGGGTCTCTCAGCATCCAGAGGAGAGATCTCAATGGTACCATATGGAAATACATTTGTCACTACAAAAGGACCAGACCAACGAGATTTAAGTTTACCTGGAAACAACCTCAGTCGAGAGTTGTACAATAATACCTGTTGACCAGGTGCAAACTCTTTGTGCTTGATCTTGCTATCATGCCACAGCTTAGTCTTCTCTTTGTAAATCTGTGCACTTTCATATGCAGTTCTTCTGAACTCATCAAGCTCATTCAGCTGTAATATTCTCTTCTTTTGAGCTCCTGATGGTTCAAAATTTAAAAACCTTGTAGCCCACAAGGCTTTGTGTTCTAACTCCACTGGCAAATGACAAGGTTTGCCATACACCAATTGATAAGGTGACATGCCAATTGGAGTTTTGAACGCAGTTCTGTACGCCCAGAGTGCATCATCAAGCTTCTTTGCCCAATCCTTCCTAGAAATTCCCACTGTCTTTTCCAGGATTCTCTTTATCTCCCTGTTGGAGATTTCCACTTGCCACTACTGGATTACTCAGGTGAGTTAAAGGGACAGAAATTGTCCATTCACAGGTTCTCCATAGATGAATTGGTGTGGCTATTTACCTAAAGGGTCTCTCACCCCATACTTAACTAGCAAACTCTCAAAATGTTTGTTACTGGAAACAACCTCAAAAGTTGTACAATAATACCTGTTGACCAGGTGCAAACCCCATCATCTGATAATAGCTCGAGGTACTCCAAACCTTGTAAAAATATTTTTCCTCAAAATTTAAAAATTAGCCCACAAGGCACCTCTAACTCCACTGGCAAATGACAAGGTTTGCCATACACCAATTGATAAGGTGACATGCCAATTGGAGACCGCAGTTCTGTACGCCCAGAGTGCATCATCAAGCTTCTTTACCCACTTAGAAAACATAATCCACAGCAACAAGGATATACTGGTTGGAATAAGATGTGGAAATGGACCCATATAAGCAAACTCTCAAAAGTTTCAATGCCCCATACATAATAATAGTTCCAAACCTTGTGAAAATACCTCTAAAATTCACAACCACCTTAGCATCATTAGTAGGAAGAGCAACAGCTTCTATAAAGTCAATGCCCCATACATCAAATAGTTCTACCTCTAGAATATTATTCAGAGGCATCTCATCCTTGCGTGAGATATTTCCTGTTCTCTGACACTTATCACATTTTTCCACACAATCCTTTGCATCCTTAAAAAGTGTCGGCCAGTAGTAACCGCTTTGCAAGACTTTCTGCGCGGTTCTATTACCTCCAAAGTGGCCTCCATAGTTGGAAGAATGGCAATGCCACAAAATTTGACTCATTTCAAACTCAGGGACACATCTGCGAATGATCCCATCAGCACATTGGAAATAGAGATGTGGATCCTCCCAGAAATATCGCCTTACATCCCGCAGAAATTTCTTCTGTTGTTGCCTTGTAAGGTTAGGAGGCAACTCTCTTACAACTTTGTAATTGGCAAAATCTGCGAACCATGGAGGAACAAAGACTGCCATCACCTTCTCATCAGGAAAATAGTCATTGATTTCTTTTTCCGAACTATCTTGTAGTTCTTTTGCCTGAATTCTGGAGAGATGATCAGCCACTTTGTTTTCTACTCCAATTTTGTCCCGGATCTCCAAATCAAACTCTTGAAAGAGTAGCATCCACCTTAGCAGTCGTGGTTTGGCATCCTGCTTCGTCATCAAAAACTTAATAGCAGAATGGTCAGTGAAAACAATGATTTTAGATCCTAACAAGTAAGGTCTAAATTTGTCTAGTGCATAAACCACTGCTAACATTTCTTTCTCAGTTGTTGCATAATTAACCTGAGCATCATTCAAAACTTTGCTAGCATAGTAAATGACATGTAATAATTTTTCCTTACGCTGACCAAGGACTGCACCAATTGCATAAGCACTGGCGTCACACATGAGTTCAAATGGAAGGTTCCAATCAGGAGCTGTAAGCACAGGAGCTGTAGTAAGCTTCTCCTTTAACAAATGGAATGCCTTCGAACATGCATCATCAAACACAAATTCGGAGTCTTTCACCAAGAGTTGGCTCAATGGTTTAGCAATCTTGGAGAAATCCTTGATGAACCGCCTGTAAAAACCTGCATGTCCTAGGAAACTCCTAACAGCATTTACATTTACGGGAATGGGAAGTTGTTCAATTAACATCAATTTTGCTTTATCAACTTCAATCCCTGCATTAGAGATTTTGTGTCCCAGCACTATACCTTCAGTTACCATAAAATGGCACTTTTCCCAATTCAGAACCAGATTAGTCTCATTACATCTTTTCAAAACTTTAGACAAATTGTTCAAACAAGAATCAAAATTAGAACCAAAAACAGAGAAGTCATCCATAAATACCTCTAAACCTTTCTCCACCATATCAGAAAAAATGGAGAGCATACACCTTTGGAATGTGGCAGGTGCATTGCAGAGGCCGAACGACATTCTTCTGTATGCAAAGACTCCAAATGGGCAAGTAAAAGCTGTCTTTTCCTGGTCTTCAGGAGCTACAGGTATTTGGTTGTAGCCTGAATAACCATCCAAGAAGCAATAATAAGAGTGGCCCGCCAGTCTTTCCAGCATTTGATCAATAAAAGGTAGTGGGAAATGATCTTTCCGCGTAGCTGTGTTCAATCTCCTGTAATCGACACACATTCTCCAACCTGTGATAGTTCTGGTTGGAATCAACTCTTGCTTTGCATTGGTAACTACTGTCACACCACCTTTCTTTGGCACTGTTTGAACTGGACTTACCCACGCAGCATCAGAAATTGGGTAAATCATTCCTGCATCAAGAAGCTTTACAACCTCTTTTCTTACCACCTCCTTCATTGTTGGGTTCAATCTTCTTTGTGGTTGTCTCACGGGTTTGATATCATCTTCCATGAGAATCTTATGTGTACAAAAAGAAGGATTTATGCCCTTCAAATCAGTAATAGACCATCCTATGGCGGTCTTGTGAGCTTTTAAAACTTCAACCAGCTCCTTTTCTTGACCTTCGGAGAGGTCTTTGTTGATGATTACCGGATAAGTATCACCATCTCCCAAAAACACATACTTCAAAGTGTCTGGTAATGGTTTCAACTCAACCTTAGGGGCACCAACCTCTACATCTTCAGCTTTTTCTTCCAGTACCTCCACAGTAATTCCTTCTTTTTCAAAAGGTATATGATCACGAGCTTTCAACTCATAATCAATCTCTTGAGGTCGCTCTTTCTTGTGTTGAATTGTTTCATGAAAAGAATCAACCTGGAAACAATCATTATTCTCAGCAGGTCTCTTCATAGCTTCTGAAACATTGTAGATAATCTCCTCATCATTCATTCTCAGTTTAATCATCCCTTGTTCAACATCAATTAAGGCTCGGGCTGTAGCCAAAAAGGGTCTTCCTAATAGCATGGGTTTCTCACTTCCTTCTCCCATATCTAACACCACAAAGTCAGCAGGAAAGATAAACTTATCAACCTTGACAAGGATATCTTCTATAATACCATTAGGTTTCCTCACGGATCTATCAGCCAATTGGAGAGATACCTCGGTAGGCTTCAATTCCTCAATCCCCAAAGATTTGTACACTGAAAAGGGCATTAGATTAATGCTAGCCCCAAGATCACATAAAGCTTTCCCAATGCCAATATCACCAATAGCAATAGGGATATTAAAACTCCCTGGATCACTAAGCTTATCTGGGATTTTCTGCTGGATAAAAGCACTACACTCCTCAGTGAGTGTTACAGTTTGGCATTCCTGCAGCTTCTGCTTCCTGGATAAAAGATCTTTCATGAATTTTGCATATCCAGGCATATTTGCTAGGGCTTCAGCAAAAGGAATATTGATATGTAGCTTCTTGAAAATGTCCAAGAATCTATCATAATGTTTGTTATAGGCTCCCTTCTTGAATCTTTCTGGATAGGGTGCCTTAGACATCACATATTCGTGGCTTAACTCATGCTTTTTCTTTGCCACAACTGGTTGTTCTTCAACCTGCTCTTGTTCAATCACAACTTCTTTTTCTTTTTCTTGTACAATTACCTCAATCTCTGGTTCAATTGCTTCCTTATTCTGTTCCTCTTTCCCCTTTGTTGTATCTTCCAAATTCACCGGTGGTTTTGTTGGAACTGTCAATGTCTTACCACTTCTTGTTGTGATAGCCATACAGTCATCCTTTGGATTGATAACTGTATTGCTTGGAAAGGTACCTGGAATTCTTTCTGAAAACTGCTTGGCCAGCTGGCCTATCTGATTCTCCAGGTTTTTGATGGAAGCATTTGTGTTTTTATTGTTGGCTCTAGTTTCCTCCATGAAAGCATTGGTATGTTGAGCCATCTCATTAGAAGCCTTAGCCATTTGAGCAAAAGCTTTTTCCCACTCAGCTGGCTCTTTTTGTTGATTCTGTGAAGATTGAGCATAATTATTGTTAGATTTAAAATCCATACCAGATCCTTGAGTCCTCCGCTGAAAATTGTTGTTACCACCAGGGAAATTCTGATTTCGCTGGAAGTTTTGTTGTTGTTGTGGAGGACGCTGATCATACCAGATCCCATTCACCTGTAATTGTTGAAGTGAATCTTCGGATGATGGATTCGGACACTCACTGGATTCATGACTTTCTTGGCATTGATCACAAACCAGAGGAGTTGTTTGAACCTTTGACACTTGAAACTTGTCAAATTTCTCACTTAAACTGTCAAACTTTTTAGATAATGATATTACATCACTATCTGCTGGTTTTGTTGCTGCTCTTTGTGTGGGAGCTAGCACACTTTCATTTTCATTCCTTGCAAGCTTTTTGATCAAATCAATAGCCTGCTCAGATGTACTTTCCCGAATAGAACCTCCAGCGGCACTATTTATTATCATCCTTGTTTCAGGAGTGATTCCATTGAAGAATATCACCACTTTTCTATCATCATCTCCTTCATAATGTGCACATTTCCTGTTAAGTTCCTGGAATCTGTTCCATGTTGCACAGAGTGATTCTCCTTCCAGCTGGCGAAAATTTGTGATTTCATTCACCAGCTGATTATATTTTTCCATGGAGAAGAAATGATCAAAGAATTTGCTGGACAAATCTTCCCATGTAAGGATGCTGTTTGCTGGCTGTCGTTCAATCCACCTCAATGCTTTTCCCTTAACAGCAAAAGGGAACAACCGGAGCCTGATAGCATCTGTAGATACTCCATTGTGCTTAGTTGTATCACAGACCATTAGGAATCGGTCTATGAACTCATGAGGATCTTCATCATTGATATGCGATCAGCATATAAGGAATTGTAAGATAAAAAGAGGAAGAATGTTACTTAATCTGATGCAAGAAAAGGGCAAAATCACTGTTAATTTGTCAAATATCTTAATCTGAAGTTATATACTGATTTTATGTTGATTTCATAGGAGAAATGCACAAATTAGAGCTGAAAAGGACAAAGTGAAACTAAAGGCCCACGCTACGAGCGTGGGAATGGCGCTTGCAGCATCAGAGGATCGCGCAACTGTTGAATTCAGATTTAAAATTCGAAATTTGAATTCAATTTTATTTTAATTAAATCTTTCCGTTAAACGTTTCTGTAATAAATTCATACTTTAATATTTCCGTTATAACGTTTATGTAATAAATTGTAAGGTTTCTGTTATACGTTTCGTCAGAAGGTCAAATTCCCAGGAAGAAAATCAAACAGAAATCAATTCAACGCTTGAAGCGTAGGGACCCATAAGTCTACGCCTTGAAGCGTAGACTAGAAATTGAATTGTAGATCCTGCGCTCCAAGCGTAGGGTTGAAATGGACAGCTGTCAGTTGCAAGGAAAGGAGAATTCTGAGGTGTATAAAAAGGGCACAAGGCAACCCTAAAGACACTTTTCATATTCTGGACAATTCAGAGGTCATTTTGGAGGCGAAAGCTCTGGAGAGATCTCTTCTTCTACCTTTCTGTAGTTCTTGTAGTTTTATGTTTTCATTTGAACATTGGATTCTAGCCATGATAATGGTTGGCTAGAACCCTTTGTTGTAGTTATCTTGTGAACCCCTGATACAATGGATTGAGTTTTTATTGATATATTTATCTTTTGAATTTCATTCTATTCTGAATTGTTATTGTTATTATTAGATCCGATCAATCTTAAGTAATAATAAATCTGAGGATTAGGGCCCAAAGGGATGAGGTCTTTAATCCAGAAAGGGAATGTATGAACACATGATTCATATTGTAGATGTTTTAATTATGCTTTATGCTTGATCTCATATAGGGCACCTCAAGGAATTAGGGTTCTATATGAGATTAAAGGGTTAATTCCTCAAGGGATTGAGAATTAAATTGATACCTTTATCTGATAATTATCTAATACGATTTATATATTAATATTTAACTTAATCCAGAGTAAAAGGTGGGGATCATCGGTGATCTAACTGCAGCGTTTTTCTCATATATTCAAACCCTTATTTTATTGGATTCTTTATTATTCAAAAAGAACAAAAATACGTCTTTTTATTTTACAAATCAAATTCCCACACAACTGACATTCGTGTCAAAAACATCTTGAAATATTTAATCTTAAAAAGGATAGTTTAATTGATTTGGACACACTCTCTGTGGATACGAACTTGACTTATCATTTTATTACTTGCGCGATTCGGTACACTTGCCGATTCACGTCAATCATCAGCACCAGAAAACTGAACCCTTTCCACCAAAGAAATCAATGATGGCTTGAGTTCAAAGTTGTTGGCCTCCACATTTGGCCTTACTATGCTTGAATTAGCCCTGTTGAATACTGGAGTTAGAATTGTATTCAACAGTCTCTGAGGTTGATTGTTGGCATTTCCTCCTCGTCCATGCCCAGCATTGTTGTTTTCTGCCATCTCTTGAATTGGTTGTAAAGGTATGTGCTTAGAATCTTCCCAAATGATCTGTCTAGCAGCCTTCCTTAGTCGCTTTTCGGTCCTTGCAATTTCAGAATCAATTACAAAGTCCTTAGGCGGAAGTCTGCCTCGCATAAAACTCAGGGAAAATTATTAGTAGCACCTGAACAACACAAAACAAGATAAAAAGAATAAAAATAAAAATCTAATCTCAAGAATCTACGGTTATTTGTAATATTGATTACACAATCCCCGGCAACGGCGCCAAAAACTTGTTGCGAACTCGGCAAGTGTACCGATCGTTCCAAGTAATAAAAGTGATAAGTAAGATCGTCTCCATAGGGATTGTAAAACAACTACTACGATAACCAGTCCTCTTAAGTTAGATGAATCGATTTGTGTTTCCACAATATGGTAACTAATTAAAAAGTAAAGACTTGTTTTTAGGTTTTTATGAGAAAGACTTAAAATAAGTAAATGAAAGAAATGTTTTTGTAAAAGAAGTGAGGAAGAATACTGTAGCCAGGGTACATTCACCAATTGCTCCCAATTTTACTTTGGATTGATTCACAATACTTATCGAAATTAACAACTCAGACAAATTATCATCTTTAGAAATAATTAGTTAGATCCCAATCCCTTGGTGATCTAACCCTTTACTTCAGTTGGAACCCTAATCCCTTAGTAATCCCGCCTGAAAATAAGCATTATGTAGATAAATCCCACGACTGCAATTCATACAAGTCTATTCCTAGAACATGCATGAAGCGTCATCTTTATCTCCTTTCAGAATCAGTATTCCAATATTCCTATTGCGAACCCTAATCCCCAGAATATCATCCCCTATTAGGTTGATCAGATCTAACAGAAATAATATCAATACGCGCAAGATAAAGATAAAATATATTAAAATCAACACATATAATGATTCAATCCTTGTACCAATTGTTCACAAAGGGATCATGGCCCTGACTACAGAAAATAGATCTAGCCAATCAACATCATGATCGCTGATCTGAATTCAACATGAACTGAAAATAAAATAGAAGAAAAGTACAAGAACGGGACGACGAACACGAAGAACACCTTCCTTCTCCAGCCGAATCTGCCTCTTTTTGGATCTGTGGTGTGTGTCTCCTTCCAAGGTTGAGTCTCTTTTTATAAGAGACCTTGACCTAATTTGCTAAATTTTGAACTTCATCTTTTCGCGCCTCCCACGCTGACAGCGCCACTCCCGCGCTGTGAGCGTGGGAGGTTCTGCCTGTTTTTGCTCTCCCGCGCTGATAGCGCGGATCTCACGCTCTCAGCGCGGGATCTTCTGCCAAATTTCTGTTCCCACGCTGTGAGCGCCATACCCATGCTGACAGCGTGGGATTTTAGCTCTTCTTTGTCCTTTTTGACTTCTTTTACTGCATCTTTCCTGATATTCATACTTTGGATACTTTTAATTAGTTTTTCTGCCTTTCTTGCATTGATTGAGTCACTTTCTTCTTCTTTTTTTCTTGTAATTTCTTATATGTTGTTCGCATATCACCCGCAACATGTCCTCCAAGGTCTGGATAGTCCGCTCAGTCTGTCCATCAGTCTGAGGGTGATAGGTTGTACTCAGTCTCAACTGCGTACCAAAAGCTCCCTACAGCGCCTCCCAGAACCGAGATGTGAACTTCGGGTCCCTATCACTGATGATACTCTCGGGAACCCCGTGAAGCCTCACGATGTCGCGAACATACAGTCTGGCCAACTACTCTGTAGTAAAGCTCTCCTTCACTGGAAGAAAATGGGCAGACTTCGTCAGTCTGTCCACAATGACCCATATCGAGTCACAACCAACCCAGGTCTTCGGCAAACCCACAACGAAGTCCATGGAAATGCTCTCTCATTTCCATTCTGGAATCTCAAGAGGTTGAAGTTTACCAGACGGCTTCTGGTGTTCAATCTTCACTTTCTGACAAATCAAACACTTGGACACGAAAAAACAACATCTTTCTTCATGCCCGGCCACCAGAAGTTCTTCTTCAGATCTTTATACATCTTTGTAGCACCAGGGTGGATAGAAAACTGGCCCTTATGGCCTTCTGCCATAACCTCATCGGTCAACGGACCTCGAGGGACCACAATCCTCTACTGAAACATCAGAAGTCCATCCTCATTCCAAGATACACCGTCTTGGTTCTTCACGTAATCCAGACACTCTCTCTGAACTTACAGCTCTTTGATCTTTTCCAACAGCTCGTTCACAACGTTTGCTGCCTCCAACTCGAAAAGTGCACTCTCGCACGAAGAGGTCACTGCCAATTTCCGTAACTTCGCAACCACATCAAAGTTACAAAGTAACGAACTGGACAAGCCTCCGGATTTCCGGCTCAAAGCGTCGGCTACCACATTGGCCTTACCAGGATGGTACTTCAGCTCAAAGTCGTAATCCTTCAGGAACTCCATCCATATTCTCTGCCTCATGTTCAACTCCTTCTGGTCAAATAGATACTTCAAGCTCTTGTGGTCATTCAACACCACAAACTGCATACCGAACAGATAATGTCTCCAAATCTTGAAAGCAAACACGATCGCAGCCAACTCCAAATCATGAGTCAGGTAGTTCTCCTCATGAGGCTTCAACTGCCTCGAAGCAAAAGCAACGGCTCTACCAGACTGCATCAACACATAGCCCAGCCCCTTTCTAGAAGCATCACAGTAAAGCTCAAACTGCTCCTCAGGATCAGGAAGGACCAACACCGGAGAAGTAGTCAATCTTTCCTTCAACTCCTGAAAGCAATCCTCACACTCATGAGTCCACACAATTGGAGTCTCCTTCCGAGTAAGGCGAGTCAAAGGGAGAACCATCGTGGAGAAACCCTTGATGAACCTTCGGTAGTAACCTGCCAAACCCAGGAAACTCCTCACTTTCGTAACTGTCTTGGGCCTCTCCCAATCCAGCATAGCCTCAATCTTGTTGGGATCCACTGCAACTCCATCTGCTGAAATCACATGCCCAAGAAACTTGACTGATTTGAGCCAAAACTCACAATTAGAAGGCTTAGCATAAAGCTTTTTCTCCTTCAAAACTTGCAGAACAACCCTCAGATGTTTCGTATGCTCCTCCTCAGTCTTGGAGTAAATCATAATGTCGTCAATGAAGACAATCACAAACTGATCCAAAAATGGCTGGAAAATCCTATTCATGTAATCCATGAACTTTGCCAGCGCATTTGTGAGTCCAAAAGGAATCACCAAATACTCAAAGTGACCGTATCTCGAACGAAACGTGGTCTTCGGGACATCCTTCGGCTTCACCCGAATCTGATGGTATCCGGACCGGAGATCAATCTTGGAATACACACAAGTGCCCCTGAGCTGATCCAACAGATCATCAATCCGAGGAAGAGGATACTTGTTCTTGATTGTCACCTTGTTCAACTGCCGGTAATCGGTGCACAATCGCAATGTCCCGTCCTTCTTCTTCACAAAGATGACCGGTGCTCCCCAAGCAGACACACTCGCCCTGATGAAATCTTTCGCTGAAAGATCCTCAATATGCTTCTTCAGCTCGGCCAACTCCGGAGGTGACATCTAATATGGAGCTAAAGAAATTGGCCCCACACCAGGAAACAAGTCTATGGAGAACTCTCTATGTCCCGCTGTGGCGGAAACTCAGGAATCTTCTCAGAAAACACCTCAAGGAGCGCCCCCATCACAGGAATGCCAGTGATATCCTCCCGTGTCCCACTCACTAAACCTCCCAACATGACATACCTAAATGCAGGAATACGTATATCTCCTACATATAGTGCAAGACGCCACTTGCATCCACCCCGGATCACCGTATTGTATGACGCCACATACTCAGGCTTACCGTCAAGATGGAACAACACATGCATATTAAAAGCCATTGCATGTAAAGTTCAATCAATATTTCATATGTTCAAAAGCATGTAACACAGCAAGCATATACCATATCCTCATGGAACATGGTAGAACCACAATATGGCTAAACCGAGGACACGAAAGCTTACCTTGCAAGCTAACACTCAAAGCTAAGAGTCCACAGCTCAAAGTCCAAACACAGCAGAATCACAATCTATTATGGACCAACACTATATCAATAATTATGCACCTCAAGCATACAACTTAAAGACAACGCCTTTCCTTTACGTTTTACGTCTTAAGGCTCCACACAAAGCCATAAGCCCTTAATCACTTGATTATGACTTAGTTCATTAATTTCAGAAGTCCAACTTCCTTAATCTAGGGTCCACGAACCCGCAATAGCCTACTGTATACACAGCACAGCTACTGTTCTACGAAATCCCAGAATATCCGGATATTCCTCGGGGACATATCCGGACATGCAATATCCGGATATCTCACTGACCATATCCGGATATCCAGATCCCCATATCCGGATATCCAATATCCGGATACCATATCCCGATATTCAATATCCGGATACCATATCCGGATATCTAATATCCGGATATCTGTTCGACAAATATCCGGATATTTCACGACAGAATGCAGTTTCTGCATTTCGTGAAGATATCCTTCCAAGGTTCCATTTTTAACACTTAAAAACGTTAAAGCATGCATTTTTATACCCTTTTAGGTTAACATACCAGTTGGTTACTTACTTAACCCATTTACATGCAAAGATGACACCTTTAACCCATTAAAACACATGATCAAGGTTGGCAAAGCTTACCAAAGGCGTAAAACAGAAAATGGAGGTGCTCTTGGAGCTCACAACCAACTCCCAAGGTTCTGACTTTACACCAAATGAAAATGCCTTCACAAAGGTTGGTTCTTTAACACCAAAGGTCACCATTTGGAACTCCAAATGCCATAACTATGGCTTCCAACACTCAAACCACCCAAGGCCAGCAACCTCACCAACACACAGAGGCTGGAAACTCAGAAATACACACACACACTTCCTCACCATGCATGCTATCAAGTGTTTAGGAGAAGAAATGTGAAGGAAAATGCCTCAAGGTTCAAGAAATGACAAAGGGGAGTGAAGGAGGCTCCAAATCAGCAAGAAGACTCACCCACATCAGCCACTCATGCAACAAAACTGATGCATCAACCTAGGGTTATGTGCAACTAATATATATATAGCCACTTAAGCTTAAAACACACAGTATTAGCTTTAATTGCTACGCTTTGCATTTTGATCCCAAATCTTGGAATCTTAACCTACTCAATTTTACAAGAATTATCATATTTTTATTATATTTTTCTGAGCACCTATCGGTACGCGCTTTTCCATAGCCAGTATCAGTTCTGGCATCAGATCTCATTATTTTGACTTGAAACTCGTTTTACAAGTCCTACATATTATTCTAGTAATTATCATGCATTTTTTATAATTTCCTGGGATACTTTTTCGGTACGCATTTATTACGACTAGCAGAATCGGTATCTGCACTTTTCTTCCGAAAAGCGAATTTCAGCATTCTTACCCACTAATTATAATTATTAAAGCCTCATAACAATTATTAGGGTCAATTATAGAATTATTTACTAATTATCACAATTAAATCATTAATTACCTTAATTAGCGGTGCGGGTTCTTACATTTCACGTGTGTGAACTTCGGAAGTATGTAGCGGATCCTTCGCACGCGGTGCAACCGGATGATGTGGAGGTTTAGGAGAAACTAAAGACTTCTGTCGGACCACTCAAGATTCTCGATTGTGGCGAGAAGAGACTTAGGAGCAAGATCATTCCGATGGTCAAAGTGCAATGGACGGGAAGAACTCCTGAGGAATGTACTTGGGAGCGAGAGGAAGAGCTTCTCTGGCAGTACCCCGAGTTTCGGGACAATTATGCTTCTGATTTTGCGGACAAAATCCTAAAAATGTGGGGTGAATGTAAGATCCCGCATCGTTAATTAAGGAAATTAATTAATAAATTACGAGATTAATGAGATAATTCCATAATTGAACTTAATAATTATGAGAAGACTTAAATAATTATGTTAAATGATTAATAATGTTGAAAGTCACCTTTTTGACGAAAAGTGCAGATACTGGTTCTGCTCCACGGTATAAGTGTATACCGATGAAGTATCCCGAAAAATCACAATAAGTATGGGAATATTCCTAGAATAATTTTTAGGACTAGGGTGTCAAGTTCCAGGTCAAAATAATGAGAACGAGTGTCAGAACTGATACCAGCTACGTAAAAGCGCGTACCGGCAAAGTACTGCGAAAAATAAAATAAAAATATGATAAATCCTAGAAAAATGGCTAGGTTCAGAATCCAAAGTTTGGAATTAAAATGATAAGCGTAACTTAAATATATACTTAATGGCACGGATTTTTAGGGCATTTTCATACACCCTATGTGCCTCCATTTGTTGAGACTCCATCAGCCTCATTGCCTCCCTCTTCCCCTCTTGAAAATCAACTAAGAACTCACCTTTTTCCATTGATTCTTCACAAAGACTCCTTATGTGAGTGTGTTTAATCCATTGGAGGGTGAAAGGCTCTCCATTTCTGAGTGGTTGCTACTGCCTTAGGGTGAGTTGAGGGCTGAGTTCCTTAGTTGGTTGAGAGGAAGTTATTTTCTTAACACTTGATGCTTCAAGAAACCATTTTGATGGTGAAAGGTCCAAGCTTGAAGTGCATTTTTGTAGCTTTGGAGTGGCTGAATCTTAATACTGTGTAGAGGGCTCCATATTACTGTTATTTTGTGAGTTTTGAGCCTTGGAGGTAAACCATGATCACCTCTTTTGTATTTTCATGATGTGGGCTTGTTTAATCCATTAAAAAGTGAAACCTTGATCATTTGAGTTAAGGACTGATAAACTATGTCTTAAATATGTTAATGAACATCCGTTGATGGAGTTATTGGACTCCAGATCGAGTTTGGATCTTTACAATGGGACTTATGCAGAGAGGGCACGAATTTCTGCAATCTATCTGATAAGTATTCAAATACTTTTCGTGTAATATTTGAACACTTATCAAAGGGTAGTCGAATACTTCTTGAAGGATTATTGGGATACTTTTCTGGGAAGAAAAATATTCAGATACCTTAGAAGAAGTATTCGAATACTGGGTAGTATTCTGATACTGTAGGTAATGTATTCGAATACCTTGTGGTATTCGGATACTGGAGGAAAGGTATTCGAATACCTTGTGGTATTCGAATACCTTAGTGAAAGTATTCAGATAATTTCATTAGACAAGGCGTATTCGAATACTCATCGAGTAGTATTCGAATACCTCCTGCAGAATTTGCATGAAATCAGCTAAAACAAGTGGGAAAACCCTAATTACTTAATGGAACCGTAGACAATGAATATTAATGAGTATTTATTGTATAACATGATTGTGATTGTGTTGTTAGTGGACATTGAGCTAGTGTGGTCTTGGCTTGGATTGATTGCTTAAGAGGTGAGCTTTTGTGTCCTTGGTTTAGCCATTTTTGGTTCCACCATACACCATGGGGGATGGTTTATATGCATGATGTGTTTTGATGTAATGATTCTGAAATGCTGTTGAGCTATTATGTGCAAATGCCTTATGATATGCATGTGTTGTTCCACCTAGACGGTAAGCCTGAGTATGTAGGAGACATACAATAGGGTGATTCTGTGGGTGGGTGCAAGTGGTGTCTTGCCCTGATTGTAGGTAAGAGACGTATGTAAATCCTGCATTTCTCTGGCCAGTAGAATAGTTGACACACATGATACGATTATTCTACTGTATTGCACCGATTTTGGAACTTATATGTTTTACTGCTTTTAGAACTTATATTGCACATGTAAGTGAGCTTGGGGTGGAGGAATCCTTAGGACCCCTTGTCTTATTGAGAATTCTGTTTATAGATCTCACCCCACGTTTGGGGCACATTTTCAGGTTCAGGTAACTCAGGGGTTGAGACCTCGGGCAACAGGAGGCCGAAGCTTAGTTGACTGTTGCTTATGATGTTTATACTGTTGTGCTTGGATGTTGGCATATTCTATATTTATTATTATGTTTTTGTTGTTGAGACTCTACCGGGCTTTGTTGCCTTATTTGGTGAGCATGAGGGTTGTCCATGCCATATTGATTTGACTTTGTTGATTTAGATTCGAGTTATTTAATGTATCGGGATTATGGTCCGGACTACGTGTTGTAGTTCCGTGATTCAAATACACACATTTTATGTTATGAGGTTATTCAGTGTATTTAGCTTTTATTACAATTTACATACAGGCAATGTTTTGAAAAGGATTAAGTAATCAACTTGGTAATTAATGATGACGTCATAATTGAAAGTTAAAAAGTTAATTCCGTATTTTAATTAAGCGCTGCTTAATACGATGATATGATAACAAACCGGGTATATACAGGGTGTTACATATATCATATCCGATGCCGAAAAGAGAATTCAAACTCATTTGTCTCTCCTTTTTATCCTTGAAGGCTAAAGCCATGCATATAGAGGTCATGGGTATTATTATTTTTTTCAATTTTTTAAACACATTCATATGCTATTTACCACACCTATATTGCATAGAAACATAACCACCACAACGTATAACCATATCACCATGCATTTCCATAAAAATCCTAAAACCCTCATCCATTTCAAATTCATGGAACTCAAAGAAATAACCATAGAGGAAGGGGTTTCTTACCTCAAATGCCTCTTACACCAAGCAAAGATCACACCCCAAGCTTGGAATCACTCAAAATATGGATTTTCACTTCTTGATGAATAATGACTGCCACTTTATAGGAGGAATATCTCTTGACACAATGGTTCCCAAGGATAATGAAGTGTTGGAATGCGTTCACAAGGTATCACAGTTGAATTTTCATGTGCAAAAACTTAGCGAAAGAACTGAGTCACCAAGTCATTTAAGGAGGTAGCTGCATGTTCTGAAGAGAAAAGAGGAAGGAAGATGGTGATTAAATAGTGAAAGAACTAAGTCACCAAGTCATTTAAGTGGCTTTTTTTTTATGTGACTTGAACCTCTAATTTACATTGTTTGACATAAATTGAATTTTTCTCACTTTTAAGTTCTACCGTTAAATTTCACAACAGTGTAATTTACCTGGTAAAATTACTATTCATACTTTTTTTTCTCAAAAAGTGCCAAATTACACAAAATTGTGTTCTAAATCCAATTCTAACATTTATTTTATCGAAATAAATATTTAATTATCAAAATCACGGGTTAATGTTGTTATACCTATCTACATAATAATCCATGAAATGTTAGTTTCTTAACATGAACTCATCTAGAATCATGTAAGAAGTTTTTTAAAACTTTACTTCAAGCAATGCACTACTCCAAGTCACACTTCCAAGGATGGGGTGCCACTTTCTCTAAGGATTTTCTCCACACACAATGGTTTTTAAGAGATTCTAGATTATAGGTTTTACCCAAACAATGATTCTAAGCAACTTTGTTTCAAACATCAAGTGATTTCATGGTCTACAACTCAAATGGAAAATCAAGCTTCCTCACTTATGGCTTCTTGGTTTTCAGCAGGGGAAGCATAAAGAAGACGATGAATTTTTGTGAAATGAGGAGACTTTAGTGAACTTTTGTCATATAGAATTATATATACTTTGAAAAAAATTCCTTTTAATTTTTTTTTGTGTTTTTGATGTTGGCTTTTGAAATAAGTAAAAGCCAAAATTTGGCTTTTTTGAAAAGCTAAATTTTTTAACTTTTGGAAGAAGCAGAAGTCAAAAGCAGCTTACCTCGTGGACGCATCTCACCCGTGATGCCTTTGACCTTCTACCTTCTTTCTTACAACATCTCCCATCTTCACTAAAAACCCCATTTTCTAATGATTGAGCAATACACACTCCAAACCCTGATTCAGAAGAATGCCTACTACAATCCATGCTCTTTAATTCATTCAAATCCCCAAATCAAAACAAAATTTCAGATTTAGACTTCTTTTCCACCTTCACACCAACCAAACAATATAGACAAATATCGTTTCAATCATCGATACCCGACATCACAAAATTTTGAAGCAATTATCCCAGGTCAAGATCCAAAATTCTCATTTACAGTAGAAATAAAGAAAATCTCCAAACCTAGATAAACATGCACAAAACTCAATCAAAGAAGATATCCAAAGATGCCTTCGACATCTTTCACTTCCATAACCCTGGTAGTGATGTGGGGTCTGAGGTAAAGTTCTGTGGTGTTGAAGAGCTAGTTAAAGTTGAGGGCTTACAACTCAGAATTGGAATGTGGTTTGAAGCAAGCGGTGGTGGCGATGGAGGCATTTGAAGAGTCATGGTTCGGTGATCAGAATAGGAACATGGGAAGTAGAAAAAAAATGGGTGATCTCTAAAAATCAGAGAGGAAAAGGAAGTCATTTTATGTTTAAAAAGTATTTTTCCATTTTAACATCCAAATAACATTTTTATTTAAAAACACTTTTTAAATATTACATCTAAACGCAAAATAATTCTTTCTCTTAAAAAAGTTCTTTTTTAAAAAAAGTAATTCAAAAAAGTTTTTTGTTTTCAAAAGCCTATCCAAACGGGCCTTTTGTCATCTTTGACTAAGTCAAAGAGCAACTATCTAATTAATACCACATGTATCCCTTCTTCAATTTAAATTTAAGACAAAGTTCAAATCATCTAAATATGATTTGCCACACTCACTAATATCTCTTGATAATGTCTCGCTACATTATTTACTAGTTTCGGGTATCATTGGTTAATTACTGTTTTATCCAAATACGCTCACTAATTGCATTTTTTTTTTCTTCCAAAAGTGACTTAATTTTATTTAATTAGACCTCATTGCTAATTAATTTCCAAAATGCATGATTAAATCATTAATCACATATAATTTTCATAATTCATAATTTAGGGTTATTATAATATTCAATATTGGGTTTGGGTTTAATTTTATGCAACTTTTATGCTTTGTATAATAACTCTCACATGTAGTTGTGGATTTAATTATGAATTAATAATTTTATTCATATTATTGAAGAATAATTATAAGGAAAGTAGAAGAAAAAGAAATAAAGTCACCTTTGTTGAAAATAAGTTAAAAGGACAGTTAAAGGGTGAAAATGCGGGTAAACAAAGTTACTTTAAAGTGAAAAGTAAAATTATAAATATTACAACAAAAATATTTTGGACTAGTGTGCAAAGTTGGAATGAGAGTTTAGTGAGCAGGATAGATAAGATTATACCCGCTGGCAAAGTAAACGCATTTAAATGACTTAAGTGAGTCACTATTCCCATTCTTCTTCGAAAACAGATCAGCAGAGAGCAAAGGAAAGAAAAGGGGATTTTGATGGAAAATCTTCCAAAATACGTAGAGAGAGCTAGAGACCTCTAAATCGTTCCGTTCCAAAGCCAAACTTGTGAGAAATTTCAAGAGGAATCCATTGGTACCAGTATTTTTGGATGGGGTTCACTGTAAAGAGAGTTCATCCTCCCCTAGAATTTCGAATTTAATTGAAAATAGGTGTTTTGATGGAGTTTGAAGCCATGGGAGCTTGAAGTAAGCCTCCCCTTTCATTCTAGGTAAGTTTATGTTAAGAAATCATAGTTTTCTTTGAGTTTTGAGGAAGGTTGAATTTAGGTTTCCATGTTGAAAGTCTAGCTTGATTGACCATGTTAGAGCTTGATTGAGGCTTAGCTCATGTTGAGAAAAATGTTTAGATGAAGATTTTAACGGTGAAAATATATTCAGAAAAATTAAAGATAACGTATTTTTGAGTAGTGTCGTATACATGAATAATGACGTATACATGAATAGTACTATAGAGATAATCAGTACCGTATATATGAATTGTTGATGGATAATGATGTAAATGTGTTCATTGGTTATAGTGTGAGACCAAGTGGACTTGTGGAGCAAGAGCAAGACTTTTGATTACTTGAGATCGAGGTAAGTATCAAACAATGGTTTGATGTGAAACTTATATGAAATAGATATATGTTTACTTGTGATAAATTCAGCATGGATAGGTGTGTTGGTCATTTGTTGAGCATTTTGTTGGCTTGTGGACCTTTGACATGGAAGAGGCTAGAAAAAAGCTATTCCAGGTAAGCTTTGGGTCCTTGGTGTTAATCCCCCATTTGTTCCACCAGACTCTAAGGGAGGATGGTAATTTGATATGGTATGTTGAAAATGACTTATTATTTGGTGCATGTATATGTATGTATGTATGTTTGTACGCAACACAAGACGTTGTTTCCTTGTGTGAGGCAGAAGATGGTGTTTCCTTATGCATAGTATGAGACGGGTTTCCTCATACGGTATGTTGCAAGACTGTGTTTCCTTACGTAATGCATACTTGTTATATTCTCTAGCCAGTAGGATTACATTATTGCACACTGCATTGTCATACATATTTTGGTGAATGCATGGATTTTTATATTGTGTTTATACCAGAAGTGAGCTTAGGGGTGGAGGAGCCCTCCAAGGGTCCCTAGCTTACTGAGTGATGGTGCTGAGGCATCGCTTGACAAGAAGCCAGACGAGAGATATTACCTGTCCTGATAGTCAGGATTAGCTTAGCATGTTGATATGTATTTGGCATGGTTTTATTTTGGATATTGTATCTATATGCCATGTCATTATTTCAAGAGCATAGGAGATGTCTATTCCATGTTGATAGTTTATCTATTTTGTTAGTTATGTCTATATATGTATATGTTACTTATTTGATTACATCTCTTTTGGTTGGTTGATTTAATCATGTAAGTAATTCTATGGATATTATTTTGAGACTTGTTATGTATGGGATAGCCTATGCCATGGATGGTTGGGTAATATGTTTTATCCCTGGATTATATTAAACTGTCAATCAGGTTGAAATTATCTTGGTGGGAATTATCCCCAGTGGTCCAAAATACAGAGGGAATGTTGTCCGTTTTATTTTGGCCATGGAAATGAAAGGGTTTGCAATACATAAGGAAAAAGAGAAAATTTATTCAGTTAGCTTCCTCTTTAATTAAATTGAGCATGTTGTGCTTACTATCATATAAATATTAATTAACCCGCTGCAGACGGGGTGTTACACTTTGCATATTGCATTCTAGTTTCCTGCATTTATGCTGTATAATTTTGTGAATTTTCTCTGTTATCACCATAAGTACATAACACACAACATAGATATTTGCAGTACCACCAATAACAATATCTTCATATATAGCTTGCACAGAATGATAGATAGAACACTTCTATCCACTTTTATCAAATATCACTTATTAATTAATATTAAATACTAAATGAGTTTTTCATATCATCATGTATAAATTTGAAAGGCATTAGCAAGAAAAATCTTCCAACTTACAATTTTCCTGGATTCTAGAACGGTTTAAAAAGGAATTCCAGAATGCATTGATTGATATTTAGCTCGTACAAAAATACCGATTTTTTCAAAAAGGGTCATAAAGGACATGCTGCTTGCAATGATTGATTTGGAAAAAAAATTATTATTTTTCAATTGACATTTAGCTCGCTCATACCTCAAAACTAGCAAGCTACACACCAAATATTAGTGCAAGCTACACCCAATCTTAATCATTAATTCTACTTGTATCTAATGATTGTAATTTATTAGTTAGGTATGTGGTTTAATACAAATGGAATAACAGCTAACATTGAGAATGTAATTTATGGATAAGGTTTGAAATTCTGATTATATTAAGAAGGGTGGAGACATAATTTCATTACACCTGTGATACATCGAGTGTCCTTCAAGAACAAGTTTCTCAACCATGCCTTTTTGGTATGTGAAGTCCTCGGTATTGTGTCTGAAATTCAGAGTGCATCACCTATTAGAGGATATGAGATCGAGATAGGTCAGGCCTTCAGGGATGTGTACTCATTGTATCTCCTAGTGAGCTCTTAACTCGTCCATTGTTCTTGCTGTTTTTTTGGTTATGGACGTTGTGAAGGATTCGGTTAATACCATACCCACCAATAGATGCAGAGCTACCTTACGATCTAGGTCTTTGATAAACAAAGATTCTCTTTCGCTCTTGTTCAAATAATCTTTGTAGGACTCTTTCTAACATCCCGAGCACTGACGAGGGCGGGGAGTGCTCGCCGGTGCAAAGAGGCACGGACAAGGAGCAGCTCCTGACAGGTTTCCAGTGTGGGGTTACATGCATGGATGAATCGAATCGATACCTATAATAGCCCAACATGAATAATTAGTAAATTACATGTGATTAGATAATTAAGCATGTATTAGTGAGTAAAAATAAGTAAATTCCCTTATAAAATTAATTGGGGTCACTTTTGAGGTAAAAAGTGTACTCACTAAAAACTAAGGGGTATAAATGGGTGTAGACAAAAGTACCCAAAATATAAAAATGAAAGTAGAAATATTCCTAGAAAAATATTCCAGACTTTTGGGTAAAGTTTGGTAATTTATGGAATTGAATAGATAGATGAACTAATACCCACTTAACCTGTGTTAAGTGGGAAGCCACTTAAAGGAACCCTTTTCCCTTCCCCAACCCGCATAGAAAGAAGAAAAAGAAGAGAAAGAAGAAAAAGAAGGGAAAGAAGAGAGAAGAAGGGAGAAGAAGAAGAAGAGAAAAAGGAAAGGGGAAAACCTAAGTGTGATCAAACCTTGGTGGTTTTGATTGATTCCAAAGCCTAAACCACTCCAAATCTTCCCCTCTTTCACAATCCTAGCTTGGGTCTTGGTGGGGAGTTGTGTAGGTTGAGATTTTTCTTCCCAAAGTTGGACCCATTGGAGAAGTTGTGAGATTTAGGAGCTTCTACCTCCATGGAAGCTTGAGGAACCATCACCCCTTGATTGTGCAACACTCGGTGGTAAGATTTCATCCTTTAAACTCTATTTTCATGAAGAATCCATGATTTAGGTTTTGGATGAATAGTGTTTTGGGTTTATGATTATGTGAGTAGATTGGTTATGTTTAAGGAAGATTGAGGCTTAGTGCATGTTGAGAAAAATGCTAGGAATGACATTTAATCGGTGGACATGAGTTTTGATAGTCGTATGATTTTGTTTGAAAAATCACAAGATTATGCATTTGACTATTGTTAGGCTTGTTTTTGTAATCAATGGTTTGGTTTGGTTGATTGTTGATATTGTCCATGTGATGCTTAGGATTGAGGCATTTGGACCAACAGTGAGTAACCAACCATTGGAGCAAGCTATGGAGCTCGGTTAGCTCCTTGGGATTGATAATTGTGTTGTGAAGATTGGTGAAGAACAAAGGTTAAGTTGGAAGCATTGAGGTAAGCCTTCGGACCTTGGGTGTAATTCCCTTTTTTGTTCCACCAAGCCCTGAACGTGTAATGGGTGTGTTGTTGTATATAAATGCAATGAAATAGAGTAATGCTTCGTTATATGTATTTGCATGCTTTGGTGTGACATAGGATGGTGTTTCCCTATGTTGGTATGTAGCATGACGATGCGTAAATCATACTTGGTAGTTTAGCTGGCCAGTAGGACTATTTGCATCTGAGTATCCTTAGGAGAGCTCGAGAGCTCGAGGGATTTCTCCTGGAGATATTGTGTACACTTGCATGGATATGTATTTGCTGCATTATTATTGTCATTGCTATTACACTGTTATTGAACTATGGGGTGGAGAGATGCTCCAAAGACCCCTGGTTTACTGGATATATTCGTATATCTCACCCCGTGTGGTTGGGGACCCCCTTTCAGGAAAGGATGCTGCAGGAGCCTCTGATGGCAAGTGGCCATATTTGAAGTGATTGGGCATATGAAGATATCGTGTCATTTGATTAAGCATGTTATTTTGTAGTTCACATGTATAGGATTGCTAAATGAGAATCAATTGTCATATGCATGCTATATTTATTTGGGTGGACTTAGCCTATGCTCATGCTTTTGGTACCTCTTTTGTTGATGGGAGCCAAGGAGTGATCATAGTGTTTTGTAGCTAAGTCCCATGATTTGTAATTGAAACTTGTAAACATGATGTAAAGTTGTAATTATTGGGTATTGCATATATGATGAAATGATATGCATGCTTTTCTTGTGTATGAGTACCTAGAGAGACTAGAATTCATGTATTGAAAGGATTATATGATGTAAATTAGGTGAAAGAAGACCTTTAGGTTGGAAAACCAATTTAAAACAAAGGTACCCTGTCTTGTTGTCCAATTTTTGTATCCTATACGATAGATTTGGACCCTTGTGTCTTGATGAAAGTTGTAGATATGTTTCTTAGCTTTCCATAGAGACCAAGATTGTGTAATTCGGATAAGTATAACTCAAGTTATGGTTAAAACACCACAGGTAGGTCAAACTGCCCTGTTTTGGGTGATTGCTCCAGACTGTCCACGCTCGGAGCGTGGGATCCACGCTTGAAGCGTAGACCCACTGTCCCATTAATCTCCTCTACGCTTGAAGCGTAGAGTTCTACGCTTGAAGCGCAGAGGATCTGACGTTTCAGCACCTGTCGATTAGAAACCTCATAACTTGGGCTACGGTGCTCCGATTTGAGCGCGGTTTGAACCCACGCGTAAATAATGAAAAATCCTATAAGATAATGGAAAATGGAGACCATAATAAATGAAATGAAAGTATGGTATTAAGCTTTAATTATTTTATTCCGCAATGTATTATGGTTATGGTCACGCAGTTGGGTAATTTTAGTTCGGCTTGTTTTAAAAGAAAAATTTAACCGGATTTTAATTGCACCAATGTGATTGTAACTACGCTTAATATCATAAGTTGATGTTAACAAACCGGTTCTAGAACGGGGTGTTACATTTTATGGTATCAGAGAAGTTTTGTAGGGAAACTTGTGGACTATTGTAAATTGTGTTTGCTGTTTAATGCTTTGTAATTCTTTTGGTACTCTTGATGATTATTGCATTTGTGATCACTTAGTGTGAGCCTGATCAACTCATTTCTGGGTGTAACTTGTGTAGTGTCATGACGAGGAACCGGAATAACGCCGAAGCATCGAATGCAAATGCTCAGCCAGATCCTGTTTTGGCTGCTTTGGTTAGGCCACGAGGTGGTCGTGGGGCAACGGTTGGGCAGTCGGATCCTATAGTTGAAACCCTGGCAGCTGTGCACAGGGAGTTGGAAGTTAGTCGTCGAGCTAACGAAAATTTACTCAAAACAAATGAGGACACGCGGGATGCTATGACCGCAATGATGAATGAGCTGAGGGCGATGAGGGGTGCTAGACCCGAGAACCGACAACCCTCTCCTCCTCCTCACACTGCCACGCCTACTCCACCTGCTCACAATGAAGAAGACGGAGCGGGTAATCATGAGGGTGAAGCAAGTCACCACTCAGGTAGTCATAGCCAGCACACTGAGGTGCGTCAACCCCATGCAGAACAGGTTGATGAACACGAAGCCGAGGAAAGAAGATTAATGGCTTTTAGGAAACACAAACCTCCTTCTTTTAAAGGAGAATATGACCCTATGGTGGCAGTGAAATGGCTCCAAGCTATGGAGAAGATTTTCAGGGTTATGAGGTGCCCTGATGCATTGAAATTGGTCTACTCCGTTTATATGTTGGAAGAGGAAGCGGAGGATTGGTGGACTAATACTGTGCAACCTCTAGAAGCTGAAGGTCGGGAAATTACCTGGCGATTGTTTGAGACGCTGTTCTTAGACAACTATTTTCCTAGGGAGGCTAGGGAAATGAAGCAGAATGAGTATAACGATTTGAAGCAAGAGTCAATGTCTATTGATCAATATTTTGCCAAGTTCAATAAATTGGTGAAATATGCAAATTATGGGAGAGCTTTACCCACTTCGGCTGAGATGACCTCCAAGTTTCAGTGGGGTCTGAATGAGAAGATGTCTCGGAAGATGTCAAACTGTGACATCCGAGAGTTTAGCCGGTTCGTGAATCAGTGCGGGAAGGTAGAAGAGGTATATGGTGTGTCCAGTACCAAGAAGCCTTCTGAGGCCCAAGCACCTACTGCCAATAAAGTAACGGGCTCTGGTTATTGGAAGAATAAAAAGATGAAAGATAAGAAGCTGAGTGTGAACAACCCAGCAAATATATTCAAGAAGCCGGGGACTCAGAAGAATTTTGTTGATAGAGGACCTCCTCCTAAGTGTAAAGGATGTGGGAAGGAGCATAGAGGCCAGTGTGCCACCGGTGAAATTATATGTTATAAATGTGGAAGGCCCGGCCATTACTCGAGACAATGTCCTCAGACTGAAGTGAGGACTATGGCAGTTCAAGCTGGGGCTGTTCCTGTTTCTGTTGTTCCTCCCATGATCGAGGCACAGACGGTTGGTAGAGTATACACCTTGGACCGTCAGCAATCAGAAAAGGCTCCAAATCTTGTGAAAGGTATAATTTATATTGATAATATGGATATTGAAGTTTTGTTTGACTCGGGAGCTACACACTCCTGTATGTCTGATTTTATGGCCGTTGGGCTAAACTTGCAAATGTACGACATTTCTCCTCCAATGAAAGTGGTGACTGCTACTGGAGAGGAGTGTTACATATCTGTATTATGCAAGGATGTGGAATTTAAATATGAAGACCGAGATTATGTGCCGGATTTTATTTGTTTGCCGATGATCAGTCTTCAAGTTATCTTGGGAATGGATTGGTTATCAAAGAACTGTGCTATGATAGACTGCTGTGGAAAAAGAATTGTGCTCTCTGCTGATGATTCTGCTACTAGTTCTTCCCCATATCTATCTGTGCTGCAGGTTAGAAAGGCGTTGAGGGCCGGGGCATTGGGATATGTCTTTGTGGGGGGTTTAGTGGGTGGAAGTCATGAGGAGATTGACAATATTCCCGTGGTGAAGGAGTTTGTGGATGTGTTTCCGGATGAGATTCCGCAGCTTCCACCTCACAGAGAGATTGAGTTCACCATTGATTTGTTGCCTGGTGTGGGACCCATTTCTCTGGCTCCATATCGGATGTCACCACCGGAATTAGTCGAGTTAAAGAAGCATATTGAGGAGCTTTCGGCTAAGCAGTTTATTAGGCCTAGTGTGTCCCTGAGCACCAGTGATATTTGTTAAGAAGAAGGACGATAGCATGAGATTGTGCACTGATTACCGTCAGT
>JAVKPL010009587.1:0-38179 GCA_032173675.1 Gastrolobium villosum
TTAATAGTACCAGCTCTTCCCACTAATATATATATATATATATATATATATATATATATATATATATAAGTCACATAAGAATTTCTAATATTTAAAATCAAGATAACTACAAGAAACCATCAAACAGTTGCAAAATATCAAACCTCATGTGCACTCATATGGAATGCCCTCTTTTTTTGTGGATGACAAGGAACGGCTCCATTAGGGTAGGCATCATCATCCAGATAGTCCTTTAAGGAAGAAAAAGAGGGAGAGTAAACAAACATCATCTAACATTGAATCATATTTTTCATTTGAAAATTAACTCACTTTATTCTATCAGGAATCAAAACCATATGTATAAGAAACAACAAAATAAAAATCTCTGCTATAGCTTCACAAATCATAATTTGGGAGCTAATGAAAAAAGAAACAAATCACTATAAACTACAAGATTAATAGTACCAGCTCTTCCCACTAATAATATATATTATATATATATATATATAAATATATATAAGTCACATAAGAATTTCTAATATTTAAGATCAAGATAACTACAGGAAACCATCAAACAGTTGCAAAATATCAAACCTCATGTACACTCATATGGAATGCCCTCTTTTTTTGTGGATGACAAGGAACGGCTCCAGTAGGGTAGGCATCATCATCCAGATAGTCCTTTAAGGCAGAAAAGAGAGAGAAGATAGTAAACAAACATCATCTAACATTGAATCATATTTTTCATTTGAAAATTAGCTCACTTTATTCTATCAGGAATCAAAACCAAATGTATAAGAAACAACAAAATAAAAATCTTTGCTATAGCTTCACAAATCATAATTTGGGAGCTAATGGAAAAAAGAAACAAATCACTATAAACTACAAGATTAATAGTACTAGCTCTTCCCACTAATATATATTTATATATATATAAATATATATAAGTCACATAAGAATTTCTAATATTTAAAATCAAGATAACTACCGGAAACCATCAAACAGTTGCAAAATATCAAACCTCATGTGCACTCATGGAATGCCCTCTTTTTTTGTGGATGACAAGGAACGGCTTCATTAGGGAAGGCATCATCATCCAGATAGTCCTTTAAGGCAGAAAAAGAGAGAGAGAAGATAGTAAACAAACATCATCTAACATTGAGTCATATTTTTCATTTGAAAATTAACTCACTTTATTCTATATCAGGAATCAAAACCAAATGTATAAGAAACAACAAAATAAAAATCTTAGCTATAGCTTCACAAATCATAATTTGGGAGCTAATGGAAAAAAGCAACAAATCACTATAAACAACAAAATAAAAATCTTAGCTATAGCTTCACAAATCATGATTTGGGACTAATGGAAAAAGCAACAAATAAACAACAAGATTAATAGTACCAGCTCTTCCCACTAATATATATATATATATATATATAAATATATAAATATATATAAGTCACATAAGAATTTCTAATATTTAAGATCAAGATAACTACAGGAAACCATCAAACAGTTGCAAAATATCAAACCTCATGTGCACTCATATGGAATGCCCTCTTTTTTTGTGGATCAGAAGAAACAGGATCTGTCATAGAAGAATCTCCAGCTTTTACAATAGACGCAACTTGATTCCTTGGGACTGTAGCCTGTGTATCAGTAGGAGCAGCAAGCTTTAATGGACCATTTTCAACCTTGTTTATCTTTGATGTTAACTTTTGAGCACTAGCAGACAAATTTCCAAGTGTGCTGTCTAATTCATGATCTCGTATGCTATCCAAGAATTTTGATGAATCCACTTGTAACTTGGATGATGACAACTTTGTCGGAGATTTATCATTCATAATTGGTAGCCTTGGTTCCAATGATTTCTCTTCAGGAGAAACTACCTTATCAAGTTGCTGGAGTATTTTTGAGGCCATCTCGCTTGGTTTTGAAGATACAGGAGGAAAGCTAGTACTAGGCATGGTGTCGTCAACATTTTCTGCTGACAATTTCGTATGGCAATGCTTAACTTTACCCAATAGAATAGGCTTCTGCATGGAAGATGAATGTTGCTGAGCAGCATCAATGCTAACTCTGTTCCTAGCTATAGGTAGGGGGCGCCTGAATAAGGTAAGGTCAAGCCTTTAGAAGATAGAAGATTAGACTTGTGACGGATTCGGCGTATAGGACCAAAACAGCCTATATCATTATCTAATACAGAACTTCTACATTTTAATGCCTGCTAAAATTGGGGAGGGGAAAAAGGTGAGATCCAAGAACATATCTCTGAAAAAGAACTATATAATGTACACTGAAAGGATAGGACTTATAATCACAAACAAATATGTATACCCTTTGTTTAGATCCAGAAAGCATATCATGATCCAGTGCATACTGAGCTGAAGATGATGGCTCACCTTCAACAGCAACGCCAACACCCTGTAAAGTTAGAGAAACCCAATAAAAATCTCAACACTAGAAACATCATGATCCAAAATACCATTTAGTAAATGGCAAACCTTGAGCGTAGATGTTGGATAAACTCTGGCATAAGGTGTTCGAGCCATACTATATATTGCTGATCTTCCATGAGATCTTGGGGTCACAAAGCCATTTTCATGAACCCGAGCAAAGGTAGTTGCCCTTGAATGAGGTAAGGTCAAGCCTTTAGAAGACAGAAGATTAGACTTGTGATGGATTCGGCGTATAGGACCAAAAGATCCTATATCATTATCTAATATAGAGCTTCTACGTTTTAATGCCTGCTAAAAATGGGGAAGGAAAAAATGTGAAATCCAGGAACATATCTCTGAAAAAGAAATATAGAATGTACACTGAAATGAAAGGACTTATAATCACAATTATGTATACCCTTTGTTTAGATCCAGAAAGCATATCCTGATCCAGTGCATACCGAGCTGAAGATGATGGCTCACCTTCAACAGCAACGCCAACACCCTGTAATGTTAGAGAAACCCAATAAAAATCTCAACACTAGAAACATCACAAGTTCAGGTCTATAAATAATTCTATTGATCTTCAGTACACGTTTTAACCTTATGCAGAAGGCAGAAATTCATTCAACCCCCATTTGTTGAATGCCCCAAAAGAACCTTTATGGAGTGCCCTAAAGAATGAATTGTTCAAACTAAGCACATCTTGAATGCAATATGACACTACAAATGAATATTTTTCCCCTTAAAGTTAAATGCCCCAAAAGAACCCTTGTGGAGGGTCCTAAAGAACGAATTGTGCTAACTAAATGTATCATGGAATGCAATATGACACTACAAATGAATGTTTCCCCTTTAAGTTGAATGCCCCAAAACTACCCTTGTGGAGGGTACTAAAGCCCGAATTGTGCTAACTAAACATATCTTCGAATGCAATATGACACTACAAAAATGAATATATTGCCCCTTAAAGTGTCCTTAACTACATCGAAGATACAATATACACCTAGATAGGTTGGAAGAAAAAAAAATACATAAGAGCATAAAAATTAATATGATTTCTTTATCATGAACACATATATTGCAGTAGATTTGGTATAATATTAAGACATTGTCATTAAACAAAGGAACACCCAAATTATTCTTCATAGCATGATGGAAAATAAAATCACACCCAAAAAATTATTCCTATGAAAATAGCAAACAACATATGTGAAGCATGCATACTTACAAAGACAGCTGCTTCCTGGTGATGTCCCTCACTTCCTGGTGATTGTTCCTCGCTTCTTGCACTGCTTCTGCGCCCAAAAAAAAAAGGTAAATAAATATACATAAAGGAAAAACATGGAATCATGTGATTTACTTTAATATAATAAAAGGACACACCAAGGTTATCAAATCACAATTCAAATCATGAATCGCCAAGTTACTTTTGAATCATGAATTAGAAATCATATCAAATCGTAAGATTCAGAAACACAATAAAAAATAGTTTGAAATATATCACATAAATAATGTATTATGTACACTGCTCAATGTACGAATAAAAAAAGAAAGTCTTAAGTCAGAAAGTCATAATTGAGTGTCGCCATCAATTCAGATATAAGATAATAAATAAAAAAACTCATAACACATAAGTAACCAAGTCCAAAAATACTATGGTCTTTGGGAGAGTCAAGACTTTATTTCAGAGAAAGAGAAATAGAAAAATAAGCTTTCTTGGGTATCAGAATCCCACACTTAAAAAATAGTGTTGTTGATAATGGTATCACGAGTGTGATTTGAATATACATCAAGGCCAAAACACACTGTTCTACTTTACCCTTTATTTTAAAAAAAAATCATGTGTCTTTGACATTCGGGTCGCATTGGGTCATACACAACCGGATATCGTGACCCGCATTACCTAGATAATTACAATGGCAATGCAATCTTCGTACATTATTTTCTGCCCAGGATCATGCAATACTAAAAATTCATGGTGCAATTAAGGTCAGCCAGCGATTCAATCGTTGATCTGAATCGTTCACCCATTGACACAAATCAAATCATACAATTGATGTTGTGAATCATCCGCTTTTGACAACCATTAACAACACGGAATGAAAAGGAAAAAATAAATCAAAAGTCACTGAAAAGTTACAACAAAAAGTTACCCATAGTATATACCATTATGAAAAGTTAGGAGAGCAGTGAGCCCACAGAAAAACTTCATAGCCTTTGGCGCCCATTTCTCATTTACAATGTCCTACTCAGCTTAGAAATTAGATATGCAAGCCAAAAACTTAATCATTGAGTTACACTATCATTTGTGTACACATTATACCATGTTTATCATGTTCTTGAAGATATTGCTCACAAACTATGGGAACCAGTCTAAGACTCTACATCCAATTCATTTACCTCCCTATTTTTGAATGTTAGTCTCACTGAGTTCTAAAAGAAGGCAAGCATGTAGAATTGGTAAAGTTGCTTCTTTGTGACTGAAATGTCATGGATTCAAATCCAAGAGACCGTCTCTTTACAAATATGCAATAATAAGGCTACTTACAAGGATTACCCTCATCTCAACCCTCACTTGTCGGGTTCAATGAGAGTGATTTTAGTCTTGCTGAGTTCTATCCTTTTAACAGAATCAACACATACAAACTCAATGTAATAAATCATTCATGATATGTTTACTTATAGTACCCGCTAGCACTGCCCTAACAATTGGATCTTATGTTGAGTAGAAAATCTAAGACTTGTTATTAAGTGTTGTGACTATCAAAAGATTACAAAATTTCCAAGCTTTCAGAAACATTACATTCCACAATATAGGAACTAAAAATCAATAACTTTTGAAACACGTGTTAGTATATGGGTGTCCTAGAGACAATCTTTTGATTAAATAAAGGACACTAGATGTAGAACTTTGTTTGTCGCAAATAAATGAAAGCACTATTTATTCAGTTTCATATTGTGTCTCGATATTATTGTTAATATTATATGAACGAACTGGATAAACCCCTTGGAATAGAACAGGTATCTCTTGAGTATCTGTGATGAGATCACGATCATGAGGATTCAAGGATATTGCATGACTATTCCTAATTATATGTTCCTAGTCTAGGGACACTGAGTATGGGGATCAGTGATCTCGGGTAAGACTAGTACGAATTATCTACTTGTATATGGATACAAGGTAAAGACCTCATGAGCTACAGATATGAAGATATATTAGCTAAAGTCGTGGGTGGACCTATAAGAGTATAGCTCGCACTGAACATACCCAAAAAGAGACTCTATGAGGAAATCTCACAAATGGTGTCATTAGAGTAATCTCTTTATGTTTGGGTATGTCTTTAATTGTGTGGTTGTGTTAAGTGCTGTATAGTTGTACGTAGACTCTTATTGACTACTACACATGTGATTCCTTAGTTTGGGCCTGATCAACCCATTTCTTCGTGTTATATGTGTGGTCAGTATAAGATGCCTTCGTGACAACCCTGGAGCACCAATGCCAGTCCTTAGGCTGAGGTTGTGGGTGCAGTGTGGACTGCTCCACGGACTGATATGTTAGTAAGTGAATTTGGTGTAATTGAGGACTTAGTGAGAATAAATTGTGATAAGATGTATAACCATTTTGGGTAGAATGCTACCATAGTTGAATGAGGTCTTATGGTGAGTAAGTATGATTGAATTGAGTTGATATTATGATGATGATGTTGGTAAGTCTTCCCTAAATGTATGGGGAGTTGAAACAATTGAGTATATGTGGAATTAGTGGTATGTCTCGGACAATTGTTTACGGTACTTTTTCTAACACCTTGTAGTTATAGTGATTTGTTTCTTTTTTCCATTAGCTCTCAAATTATGATTTGTAAAGCTATAGCAAAGATTTTTATTTTGTTGTTTCTTATTTATTTGGTTTTGATTCCTGATAGAATAAAGTGAGTTAATTTTCAAATGAAAAATATGATTCAATGTTTGATGATGTTTGTTTACTATCCTCTCTCTCTCTCTCTCTCTCTCTCTCTCTCTCTCTTTTTCTGCCTTAAAGGACTATCTGGATGATGATGCCTACCTTAATGGAGTCGTTCCTTGTCATCCACAAAAAAAGAGGGCATTCCATATGAGTGCACATGAGGTTTGATATTTTGCAACTGTTTGATGGTTTCCTGTAGTTATCTTGATTTTAAATATTAGAAATTCTTATGTGACTTATATATATTTATATATTTATATAAATATATAAATATATATTAGTGGGAAGAGCTGGTACTATTTTTTTTTTTTTTTTGGTAATCGAGCTGGTACTATTAATCTTGTAGTTATAGTGATTTGTTTCTTTTTTCCATTAGCTCCCAAATTATGATTTGTAAAGCTATAGCAAAGATTTTTATTTTGTTGTTTCTTATTTATTTGGTTTTGATTCCTGATAGAATAAAGTGAGTTAATTTTCAAATGAAAAATATGATTCAATGTTAGATGATGTTTGTTTACTATCCTCACTCTCTCTCTTTCTGCCTTAAAGGACTATCTGGATGATGATGCCTACCCTAATCGAGCAAGAAGCCCACTTAGTGGATGGCTGTTGCATGTGGTGCATTGGGCTAGCATGGCATTTTGGAGGAGTCTATTGAATGCACATATTATGTTATGTAGTATTTTGAGACTTAGGTCATGAACATATTGCATGATAAGATTTCCATGCTTTTGTAGTGTTCATGATTATGTTCTAAGTCTTCGTAATTGTTTCATATTCATGCCTTGGTTTAAGTGTATATTTTGTGTGAGCATGGGGCTTGTCCATAGCCACCTATATTGTATTTGAGGCATTAGAAAACTTGTGTTGTAAATAGACCATTTATGGTGTAAAATGGCTATTATCTTAAGAATTCTTGTAATTGATGCATTCTATAATGAAAATGCATGATGGAAGGTCCTAGAGCCTACATTAGGACATGTGTAAGATCTATGTTGAGTATTAAGGTGTTAGGAATAGGTTACATCATTCTTTTTGTGTATTAAAAGCTGTCATCTGTCATTTTTACTGCATAGTAATCGATTACCTTTCATTGGTAATCGATTACCATGTAACAGGGGACGCAAAATGAGCCACTGTGAACAAAGTAATCGATTACCTGAGCATTGGTAATGGATTACATAGTTCAGTAATCGATTACCAATGCTTGGTAATCGATTACCTGAGAACAGGGGAGCTGAAATGAAGTTTCTGCCTCATTTTGAAATTTTGGGTAATCGATTACCTTCCCTTGGTAATCGATTACCACAGTGCAAAATTTGAAAATAATGGTTTTTCTAGACTGAAATAAATGGCATAACTTGGTCTATAGAGCCCCGAATTGTGCACGGTTTGAAACCACGCGTAGCTAATGAAGAGAACTATAACATGGTAAGATATGAGAGTCACAAGATAAGTTTAAATTAATTGGGTAATAATAAAGATTGTGGATATTTGTAAGTTGGGTGCTTCCGCGAGCTTGCATTTACAATTACGGTGTTGTTTTTAATTGATTACGGAAAGGGTTAATGTTTAAATAAAATAAAGTACTAAAAGAAAAATTTTACCCATAATTTAATTAACTCAATCACTGTGATGGTAACTGCGCTTAATATCATAATTAATGTTAACAATATCGGTGTACAACGGGATGTTATAAAAGGAGAAGTGTCTTTTATAGTATGCTCACTTCGATTTCTATATCATCCATTTTTTTGATAAGATGGGTCTCATTTTTTTCTCTTATCAGCCTGAAATTCTCAACTTCTTCCGTGATAGGAGAGTTTAAAAGCCTTTTTTTATTTAAGTGAATCATTAGGTATGACGTATGAGTAAAATATTAATAAAAAATTATAAAATTTGTTATTGTGAGAATTTCCTACTCTAAATAGATTAATTGATTATTTGAAGAATAGAAATTTTTTTCCTATAACCACTAAAGATAAAAAAAACAGTTAATAAAGATAATTTTATCTCTATTGACTGGAAAAATATTTTTCTCTTTATTTTTTTGTCCATAATGATTGCGGCAATACTTTTTCCTTCGTGGAGAAAAACAATTTCCTATTAGTATATTATGTTCTTCATTTTTTTTGAAAAATGAGGGAAAGTGAACTAACTCAAAAAACACAATCTAGGGTAAGAGATACCCATCATGTCCCTGTTCAAAAGGCTAAAACAATCCTGGAGAGGTTCCTGAAGAATATGGAGTTCCAATTCATCCAAAGACTCCCATGGCCAGTCAGATAATCAGCTACCATATTCCCTTCTCTGTATATGTGAGTAATCTTATGTTCTTAACTACTCAATATAACTAACCTATTCTATACCCAAAAAAAAAACCTATTCAAGTCCTTCACCATAAATTACGCATCACTCAATATTTTTTTTAACTTTCACTTTATGTGATTCCAAAATAAAAAAGTTCTCTTGTATTGTGGTCCTTTTTTCTATTTTTTGAAGATTGTACAAAATATAAAGAGTAGTACAAGGGGCTTTATTAATTTTATACAATAGGAGAGAAGCTCTCACATTCTTATATATAAAAAAATAATATGAAAATCGATGTATGCGTAGAAGAGAAAAATACTTTTCAATAATATGGGAGTATATTTTTCCTAATACAAAAGGGAGGAATACGTTGCTTCCAAATGTAATTTCCTTCATCTTTCTTTATATATAAATAAATAATATATATATATATATGGTAAAATTATTTCTCAAACTGCTTGACATCCAGCAATGACGGTATATAATTAGGATTTCCCATATTTAATATTGTCCCACATATATATGATGATAATTGACTACTGGACGTCAGGAGGCAACAAAAATGTTATATATATATATATATATATATATATATATATATATATATATATATATATAGGGTCAGGATCATTTTACACCAGTGTAAATCACACTCTCAATCTTGTCCGTTGATATCACTTATATCTAAGGGCTCAAATTTTTTAAGAATGTAAGCCATTGAAAATGATGCGAAAAAGTCGTAAAACCGTAAAACGGCAATCTGACTGCGGTATTTTTACCCGCGAAAAACACTATTCACTGATTTTTCTGAAACTTGCTTATCCACTCAATTTTTCGTTCTGAATCTATTTCCAGGCTTATTATTATCATCTGAGACCTTCTGCTCAATTTTTATCTTCCTAGGGTTGCGTGTTGGCTAATTACCGTTTTGCCCTTTCTTTGTATTTTGGCCTATTCTTTGGGATTTTCACTAATCCTTCACTTAATTTCTCACTTAACACTTTAATTACTTATTTTAGAATTGTGAGGTGTTATAATGCCTAAGATTTGTGAAAAATGAATTATGTAAGAAATGGATTGATAAGTTGTTGCATGATGTGTTAATATGATTATATGATGAATGAGAGTGTTAAATTGAATTGAAAAAGCCTTGGGGCATACTTTTGAAGAATCCGAATTAGGAAGAAAAGTGAGGAAAAATGATGCAAAAATGATGTAGTTGAGGTTGAATGATTGAAAATGATGTTTAAATGGATGATGGTATAGTGTGATATGGTGTAATGAGAAGAAGGAATGTGTGATGCATGATGTATTTGGTAAATTGATCTATAAAAGAGATTGAAGTAAAATGGTATGGAAAAATAGCCTTAGGCTTAAATGGTTATGTTGGTTAGCATTACAGATAATTGATTAAATGTGATTGATGGTGGATCATTGTTGTTGATCAATATAGGTTGCCACTCTTGGACGCTATGGGAGCGGATTAAGCTTGGAGCTTACGTATGGAGCATTGGCTCGGTGTTGAGGTAACCTTTGGAACTGGGGTTTAGTCCCTTGTGTGCTCCACCACACCTAGTGGAAGGCTGTGGTTGGATTTTGTGTCATTGGACATTGTGTGATTATGTGTTTCATGCTTTATTGCATGTTAAGTGTGAAATTGTTTGGTCACTGGCCAGTTGACGTGTGTTGGTTTGGACATCCGCTGGATAATTCCGCTGGGAATTCCAGTTGGGTTTTGCCGTGGGGTCGACTTTGGGAGCGACACCAGGATGATCCAAATGTGGGACTTCCGCTGGATAGGGCTCATGAGGAGTTCCAGTTGGGTTTTGCCATGGTGTCTTCTCAACCATGGGAGAGGCGCCAGGAAGGTCTCGGGAGATAAGATGGAGTCCTTGAACGTAATCCAATTGTGGATGTTCTCGGTTTGTCTCCAGTTGTTTGTGATATTGTATGTCATGCATTTTACATAATGTTATTGTTGCACATTGAGTGAGCCATGGGGTGGAGAAGCCTTCAGGGCCCTTGGTTTGCTGAGATATATTTGTATATCTCACCGCGTGTTTGGGGGCATCATTTCAGGTTAGGTTGAGCCTGGAGGAGTGGAGCATGAGGTGCATACGAGAGGCACAGCATGTTAGAGGATTCAATTGGGATACACCTTGCATATTGTTAATGCTTTGGCTTTAGATCATGAACTTGTGCATGTTGAAAATGCCATGCCTTGTATGCTCATGACTATATGTTGAGTACTACAAAATTTATGTATATTCATGCCTTTAGTTTCTAGTGTTATTTTGGTGAGCATGGGACTTGTCCATGACCACACCTAATGTATTTTGAGGCGCTGAACATTTATTATGTAAAATGAGCCATATGATGTGTAAATGGCAACATATTTGGTGAAGGAGGTAAATGATATATTGGTATTAGATTATGTATGATGAAAGGGCCTAGAGCCTACATTAGGGTATGTGTATGGTTGGTGTGAAGTATTAAGGTGTTAGGATTGGATTACACCACTCATTTTGAACTGACAAGCTGTCATCTGTCATTTTTGAGGCATAGTAATCGATTACCCCAAGCATGGTAATCGATTACCATGCAACAGGGGATGAAATTCTGGCTACTGTCTGCCTGGTAATCGATCACCAGAGCCTTGGTAATCGATTACCTAGTGCAGTAATCGATTACCAAAGCTTGGTAATCGATTACCAGAGAACAGGGGATTGAAAAATTGGCTACTGCCTCATTTTGGTACCTTGGTAATCGATTACCACCCCCCTGGTAATCGATTACCATAGTAAAATTGTTGAAAATCATGTTTTTCTAGACTAAACGAAAAGGGCTTAACTTAGTCTGTAGAACTCCAAATGGTGCGTGGTTTGAAACCACGCGTAGCTAAGGTATAAGACTACAACATGGTAAGATGTGAGAGTAACATGATAAGTTTAAATGGGTTGAGTAAAAAGAAAGATTAGAGATGTTAGTAAACTGATTGATTCCGCGAATTGCATTTACAATTATAGTGTTGTTTTAATTGATTACGAAAAAGGTTATGGTTTACTAAAAGGAAAGTGTTAAAAGAAAAAAGCTTCCCGTAATTTAGTTAACTCAATTACTGTGATTGTAACTGCGCTTAATATCATAATCAATGTTAACAATACCGGTACGTAACGAGCTGTTACATTTTATGGTATCAGAGCAGTTTCTTAGGGAACTCTGATGATTGTGTGATTAAGGTGAGTGCTGTAGAGTTGTACGTAGACTCTTATTGAGTACTGCACATGTGATTCCTTAGTTTGGCCTGATCAACCCATTTCTTCGTGTTATATGTGTAGTTAGTATAAGATGCCTTCGTGACAACCCTGGAGCACCAATGTCAGTCCTTAGATTGTGGTGGTGGGTGCAGTGTTGACTGCCCCACGGACAGATATTTTAATAAGTGAATTTAATGTAATTGAGGACTTAGTGAGAATAAATTGAGATAAGATGTTTAACCACTTTGGGTAGAATGCTACCATAGTTGAATGTTGGTCTTATGGTTAGTGAGTATGATTTATTGGAGTGGATATTGCGATGATGATGTTGGTAAGTCTTCCCTAAATGTTTGGGGAGTTAGAAGAAAAATTGTGTATATGTGGAATTAATGTCTACAAAAAGTAGGGGAAAGGCTGCCTAGAGTATTCCCTTCCCCAGACACTCACGAAGTGGGTATTTGAACTGGGTCGGCCCTTTTATGTGGAATTAATGCTATAACTTTGATATGGTGGGGGATTAGAACCCTGATGAATTCGTGAAAAGTTGAATATGAGTGCTTATATGTAATATTGGATACCTTAGGGTTAAATTATAAGGTTATAAGACCCTTGATGAGGGCATACACTTGGATGACTTAAGATGTTTGGATGTGGAAATGAATTGAATTCTCAAAATTTGGATTGAGGATAGTGAGTACCTTCAAAGAACTATGGAAATGATGTGTTGGGTAATCAATGTTTAAAATGGGACTGCAGTCCATGATGATTTAATGTTGACGGAATATAAGTGAAGATATCATATGTATAAAAGGATAATATAAGAAGTTGAGGAAATTGCCATGGATGGCATAGGAAGAACTTGATTGAAAGTATGAAGGTCCATAATATAATGATGGTTGGACTTAACAAATGTGAGGTGAGAAAATATAACTGAGTGTGGTGTAGTAATGGTACTAATATGCTTCCATAATGTTGTGTAGCATTGCAATGTTGATGATGTGGCCTAATTATATGTGGATAATGATCCTGTGATGGCTAAGTGCCAGTATATATATAAATATGTATATATATGTTTTGTGAAGGCCGGGGTGCCTATATTTATATCTGTGTGGTAATGAATTAAAAAAAAAAAATTGGTAAAAAGAACAATTATGTAAGTGAAATCCCTTATGATGGGAAATTGGTGAAGAGATTGTCTCTTTGGAGTGTCATTGGACGCTCAATTTGGTATGGGATTCATGATGGGGTCCCGATGTAACATCCCGCATAATTAGTAAAATACATAAGTACTATATGTTATAGATGAAGGTATAGATTTCGGATTTATGGTTTATGTGTGATGGCTTGCGAATTGTTGATCTTTATCCTTGGATAAGACTAAGGTAAGTTTTTAAATTAAATCATAGGAGGTTACATATGTAGACATGTGAATTTTATCATATGAGTAATTTGATTGTGTGTTATAGGACCTTAGTGTTCATTGGACTTTGGAAGTGGGCTAGTGTGTGTGGACTTGGCACTACTGGACTTGTGTGATTGGGCTCTTTGTGTGTGGGGCCAATGGCCCAAGGATGGCTTTTGGACCTACCTTGATTCAGCCCAAAGTTGTAACCATTCTTATCTTCCCCTAAGCCTTGTCCAACAAGGTTGTCTTGTGTACCAAGGAACCTTCACATGGCAACCTTTTTACCACCCTTTCATGCGCACAAAAGAGAGTAGAAAGGACATAGGAAATCCTCCAACTTTCCTCATGCTTGACCGCCACCTCACACTTAGTTTATGCACCTTTGACTTCAACTTCATTGCATGGAAGACACATGTACACCTTAGCATCATTTTAGGCTGCATTATTCTTCTTTTAGGCGCACATGGGGGGAGTCATGGATCAGATTTTTTTTATGACACAAATCTGTCTTGAGTGTTGACCAAGAGAACCACCTTACACCTTCCATCATGAGGCTGAATTGTGCAGATTTTTGCATGCTTTTGGCAGTCCATCATGAGCCAAATCTGCCCCTTTCTTCCACATGCAGCCAAAGAAGGATTTTGGGCTGCATCTCCCTCATCATTTGCGCACAAGGACTGCATCAATTCAGATTTTTTGGCTGCCACAAAGCTGTCTTGCTTGTGGACTTAGTGAACCCTCTTACATGTGCTCATGATGCACCTCCTTCCCACTCCATCTTGTGCGCCTAGCTTGCTTGTTGGTGTTTAAAATTATGACTTGATAGCACTTGTTCAGATCTGAATCCTCTCCTCACTCCTTGCATGTGCTTAGTGTATGTTAGAAGCAACCCTTTGCTTGTTCAGCCCAAGTGTGCAGCCCCACTTCTCCAAGCAACCAGAATTTTCATGATGTTAATCATTGCCACCTCTCCTCACTTTCCCTTTAAGTATGCGCACAAGGGAGGGGGCTGCCCTCACTTTACATTCAGCCAATTTCCTCCCTCATTCCCTCACTCTCTAGCTAAACATTGCATGAACTCTTGGAGAAAGAAAAACTTTGCTAAGACAACTCACCTTCCCTCACTGTCCAGCTTTGTTCCTCAACCTTGAAGCTGTCCAAGTTTGTTTCTCCTCACCATTGTGTGCGCATAGATCCTCCCTAGGAAGGGTGGACTTGTTGTTGGTAGAACTAGAAAGGTGTGGTGTGTGAGCAAGAAGTGTGTGCTACAAGAGGTAAGCCTTGAACTTAGACCTCTTTCATGGTGTGTAATCATATGTGTGCTTGAATGTCTCCTTGAATATGTTTTGCTTTGGATTCTTGATTGAGCATGGTTAAAGTATAAGTATGGAGCTATTTTATGATGACTTGTATGCATGAGTTATAGAATGAAAGTCTCATGGTTATGTTTAAGTTCATGCCACTGTTTCTTGTATGAAAGTGCCACTGTTTTGAGAGGGCATATGCCACTGTTTTGAGGCCAAGAATGTCACTGTTTCGGTTTGATAAGATCACCTATTTGATGCCACTATTTCTGCATAAAATGCTCACTGTTTTAGTCCATTATGTGCCACTGTTTCTGCATAAAATGCTCACTGTTTTAGTCCATTATGTGCCACTGTTTCTGCATAAAATGCTCACTGTTTTAATGCCACATATGTCACTGTTTTGCACCAAAAACACTCACTGTTTTAGTACTTAATGAGCCACTGTTTCTGCATAAAATAACCACCATCTTGATGTCCAAACCCTACCCTTTATGCCACTGTATTGGTGTCTAAATACTCCCATTTAGCCACTGTTTTAATGTTCAAAAACCACGCCCTTTGCCACTGTTTTTGAAGTGCAAATTATCACCACTAATGTCACTGTTTTAATGATTAAATGTTACCATTCATGCCACTGTTTTGATGCACAAATAACACTACTCATGCCACTGTTTTGAGGTTCAAATGCCATTGATTATGTCACTGTTTTAACGTTCAAATGCCACTATTTCTGCCACTGTTTGATGTCACTGTTTCTGCCACTGTTGATGTTCAAAGAGCCACTGTTTCTGTCTCAAAATGGTCACTGTTTCTGCTGTATGTTCACTGTTTTCCTGCTGTAAAACGTCACTGTTTCTGTCCACTGTTTTTAAGGAAAATACCACTGCTTTCTGTTCACTGTTTTAAAGAACAACTCACTGTTTCTGCTCACTGTTAAGCACAAACGTCACTGTTTTCTGCTGTAAAAACGCTGCTGTATGCTCACTGTTTTTCTGCTGTAAAACACTGTTGTATGCTCACTGTTTTTCTGCTGTAAAACACTGCTGTATGCTCACTGTTTTCCACTGTAAGACACTGCTGTATGCTCACTGTTTCAGCTGTAAATAGCCACTGTAAATGATTGGTTGTAATTGATTTAGGTGCGCTTAAGAAGTGAGATACTTCGCTGCTGTTTGGTATTATTTAAGGCATGCAAAGGTAAGTGTCAGGCGATATTGCCTAATGTGACTATTGACTACTGGTATAAAATTGTGACATGATGCTCCATATTCCGTAAAAATATTATGTTCCATTATGATGAAAGGAAACTGCCAAAAATGTGCCGTGATGGCTATATGATTATGAGGTAAAGACGTTATGTGGCAGCATAACGCATATGAAAAGTATATAAGCCGTGATGGCTATATGAAAGGTATATAAGCATGCACCTTACATCATACCGCATTTTTACGCTTTGTGTGTGAAAGCATAGCATGACATGCATGTATCAAGATCATATAGGCCTTGTTTTAGAATAGTTTGTACAGGACCATGTGTTTGAGCAAGCATCATATAGGCATCCCCAAGGTACCGGGGTATGGGACACTTGGCATCAGTCCGCATAGGCCCACAGTTGGAATCCACATGGAGCTCAGGTGCCAAGGGATATTTGATTCCACTGTGAAGTGCGCGCACGACGGTGCTAAAAGCGCAAAGGAAAGGCGTTATATGCGCTATATATATGAATATGATGAAAAGGAAAAGGAAAAGGAACAAGGATATGTTGAAGTGACTGTTTATGATTTTGTGCCTAGTTAATACTGTTATATTACTGGTTTTGTTGGCACACTACTGGGATTATTCTCACCCCTTCGGGGCTGCTATTTTTCCAAAATGGCAGGAGGACGTAAAAGCATTTGAAGGAGTGATGTTTTGCTGTTGCTTGCTGTTGCATGGATTATCACTGTTGTTGTTTTGATTGATTGGATGACTGTAATGATTAATATTTTGGTACTCTTGGATGACTGTACACTCTATCATCTCTATTTTATCTTGAACTTTTATGAACAGCGGCTATTTTGGAAAACGTTTGTGAAAGGAATTTTTGAAAGACTTATGTGCTGAAATTTTTACAGTGCACCCTACGGGTGGTGTTTTTATGAGCAAACGAACTCCGATTTACTATTATTTTATATGCACGCGAAGCCCCAAACGTGCTCTTTCTAAATCACTTGAAACTTTTTGTTATCGTCCAAACAGAAGTTATAAGAATTATTGAAACGTCTTACGGATTTGTACTTAGTAAAAGAATCTATGTTAGCTCATGTGACGTTAACGACTCTAATTCCGCTTAGCAAACGACTCTCTTGGATGCATACAAGGGAGGGCGTTACACTAATTGGTATCAGAGCGGTTTGGTCCATGGATTTGTTTGTGATTGATTGAATTGATTGTTGATTGTGTTTATCTGCTGATTGACTGTCAAATGTGCTATAGCTTAAGTATATATTAGCTAGGGTAGTTAGATTTTTTAGACCGTTCTGTGATAAGACTCGGATGCATAGTTAACTTGTCCGGATTGAACCCGAGTACCTACTTGGGACTGCTGCCATGAATAACTTGCGGTGAGCCTGATCAACTCATTTCCTGATATTGTGAGTGCAGAATCATGGCAGGTGGTCGCGGTTCAACTCGGGGAAGGTCTGGCGATGCGGAAGAGGATCTTATCACTACCATTGGGGGACTGGCAACGTTTATTCAGAATATGAGACAAGAATGGCGCGACCATAGGCAACAGAATCAGAACCCACCCCCACTGCATGACAATGCAGAAGAAATTGCCCGTCGGAGGTTGAAAGACTTCCGCAACTTCCAACCACCTACTTTTGAGGGTGAAGACAACCCCGAGGCTGCAGCGAAGTGGCTGCAGATGATCGAGCATATCTTCGAACGCATGGCATGCCCGGAAGCGCAGAAGACTGATTACGCGTCGTACCAGCTGATGGGAGAAGCTTTAACATGGTGGACTGGTGCGAGGGCTCTGCTGAGAGCTCAGGACGTGGAACTGACGTGGGCCGTGTTCAGACAAGTATTTTTGGATAAGTATTTTCCTAAGGCAATGAGAAGAATGAAGCACACTGAACTGCTGTCACTCAGGCAGGATAACATGTCGGTCAATGAGTACATTGCAAAATTTGGGCAGCTGATCGAGTACGCCAACTTTGACCGGAACATCTATGATGAGGAATGGCAGGTGGAGAAGTTCGAAAGCGGATTACATCCGGAGATCCGCAAGCTCATTTTGACGACGGCTAATCGTACACTTCCGGAACTCATCAACCAGAGTCGTCAGGCAGAAGGAATCATTAATGAGGCCAAGAACTTGAACAAGCCACCAACACAATTCCACGGAGGAAACCGAGCAGGCAGATTCTTCAGGACGGCACCTGGTAGGGGTCGAGGCAGAGGTACGCAGTTGCAGGCACGGCCTGGAAATTTTAAGAGAAGCAATACTGTTGGTCAATCGTCAACTGGACGACAGGGCGCGACTGTTTGTGCTACATGTGGAAAGAATCACTTTGGAGTTTGTCGCAAGAACAACAATGCATGTTTCAGATGTGGCCAGCAAGGACATTTTGCCTACAAATGCCCCCAGAACGCTGATCAACAGCCTACGCAAGCACGGGTGTTCACACTGGATGCGAATGAAGCACAGAAGTTTCCCAACTTGATCAAAGGTAATGTCATTTTAAATGGTCACCCAATTTCAGTTATCTTTGATTCTGGAGCGTCTGGCTCTTTTATGGCAAAGCATACTGCTTTGAGAATAGGCATCACCCCAACCCCGTTACCTTATGAGTTACACATCAGCACACCTACTGGAGGATCGTGCACAGCCTCAGAGATCTGCAGAGGTGTTATCTTGCAGTATGAAGGGAACACGTATACAGTTAACTTGGTGGTCCTGCCGGTATTCAACTTCGATGTGATTATCGGTATGGACTGGTTGACGGAAAACGGGATAACATTGGACTGTCGAGCGAGGAAAGTCGTTGTTCCTGCGAAAGATGGTAATTTTCAACCTTTCTCTCTCATTTCTTTATTGCAAGTTAGAAAAGAGCTCCGCAAGGGAGCAGCAGGGTATCTTTTGTCGATCGAGGCTGAGACCTCGGTTGACAATCAAATTCAGAATGTACCGGTAGTTAGAGAATTCGAGGAGGTATTCCCGGATGAAATACCTCGATTGCCTCCTCATAGGGAAATAGAATTTTCTATCGAACTTGTTCCTGGAGTTGGACCAATCTCCATTGCCCCGTATCGCATGGCGCCTTTGGAACTTCGCGAGTTGAAGAAGCAGATAGAAGAGCTTTTGGCAAAGGAATTCATCAGACCGAGTACCTCCCCATGGGGTGCTCCAGCCATCTTGATTAAGAAGAAGGATGGAAGTTTACGTCTGTGTGTAGATTACCGCCAGCTAAACAAAGTAACGGTGAAGAATAAGTATCCGCTATCGAGGATCGACGATCTGATGGACCAGCTGAGAGGAGCCAGAGTCTTTTCCAAGATAGATTTACGATCGGGATACCATCAGATCCGGGTCAAACCGGAGGATATTCCGAAAACAGCCTTTAGGACTCGTTATGGGCACTACGAATATCAGGTGATCCCATTCGGACTTACAAATGCTCCAGCGGTATTCATGGACTACATGAACCGCATCTTTCGCCCGTTCCTTGATCAGTTTGTTATTGTGTTTATCGACGACATCCTGATTTACTCTACTAATGAAGAGCTGCATGCGGAACATTTGAGGATCGTCTTGCAAATATTGAAAGAGAAGCAGTTGTACGCGAAATGGTCGAAGTGCGAGTTTTGGCTTAAAGAGGTCCAGTTTCTGGGCCATGTCATTTCATCAGAAGGTATCGCGGTGGACCCCAGCAAAGTTGAAGCTGTCATGAATTGGGAACGACCCAAGACTGTCACTGAAGTAAGAAGTTTCTTAGGTCTTGCTGGATACTATCGAAGGTTCATCCAGAATTTCTCTCAGATAGTGCAACATCTTACTCGTCTCACTCGGAAGGACAAGCCTTTTGAGTGGACCGAAGCTTGTGAGGAATGTTTCTTGGAGCTGAAGAACAGATTGACAAGTGCTCCCGTACTCACGATTCCGGATCCTACCCGAAAGTTCGAAGTATACTGTGATGCGTCGCTGAAAGGACTTGGATGCGTGTTGATGCAGGATCGTAGGGCAGTAGCTTATGCATCGCGACAACTTAAGCCTCACGAAGAGAATTATCCTACGCACGATTTGGAGTTAGCAGCGATAGTGTTCGCACTTAAAATCTGGAGGCACCACTTGTATGGTTCGCAGTTTGACGTGTTCAGCGATCACAAGAGTTTGAAGTACTTATTCGATCAGAAGGAGCTGAATATGCGGCAACGACGGTGGATGGAATTTCTGAAGGACTATGATTTTGAACTTAAATACCACCCAGGAAAGGCAAACGTGGTAGCTGACGCCCTGAGTAGGAAGACACTGCACACTGCAACTCTGATGATGGAAGAGCTGAAATTGTTTGAGGCCTTTCGAGACTTGAACTTATCAGTAGACGAGAGAGGGAATAGCATAAGACTGGGAAATATAAAGGTGGAGAATGAATTGATCAGTAGAATTAAGGAGGCTCAGAAAAATGAAGAGTTAGTCCGTGATTTGGTTGGCAACCAAGATGTTGTAAAGGATGAGAATGATGTTTGGAGATTTCAAGGACGGTGGGTTGTGCCGAATAAAGAGTTGAAACAAGAAGTTTTACAGGAGGCTCACAAGGGTAAGTATGCAGTTCATCCTGGATCCACGAAGATGTACCATGATTTGAAGACCTCGTTTTGGTGGCCGGGTATGAAGCGTGATATTGCTGAGTATGTATCTCGGTGCTTAACTTGTCAGAAGGTGAAGTACGAACATCAGAAACCGTCGGGACTCCTTCAACCTTTGGAGATTCCCGAATGGAAGTGGGACAGTATAGCGATGGATTTTGTAGTTGGACTTCCTCGGACGCGAGAAGGATATGATGCTATCTGGGTGATTATTGATCGTTTAACGAAGTCAGCTCATTTCTTGCGTGTTAGGACCACATATAATACAGAGAGTCTTGCCAGAATTTACCTGCAGGAGATTGTGAAACTGCACGGAGTTCCTACGAGTATTGTCAGTGATCGTGACCCCAAGTTTACATCTAAGTTCTGGGAATCCTTTCAAAGAGCATTAGGGACCCAATTGAGGTTAAGTACTGCTTACCATCCGCAGACCGATGGATAGGCAGAACGCACCATTCAAGCTTTAGAGGACATGTTGCGAGCATGCGTTTTGGAGTTAGGAGGCAGCTGGGATAGTTATCTTTCGTTGATTGAGTTTGCTTACAACAACAGTTACCATTCCAGTATTCAGATAGCACCGTATGAAGCTTTGTATGGGAGAAAATGCAGATCCCCTCTATGCTGGACTGAAGTAGGTGAGCGAAGTATGTTAGGACCTGATCTAATTCAAGAAACATCCGAACAAGTAAAGAAGATTCGGGAGAATATGCAGCGGGCTCAGGCCAGACAGAAGAGTTATTACGACAAGCGTCATAAGCCTCTATCTTTCGAAGTCGGAGACCATGTATTTTTGAGAATCACACCTACATCGGGACTCAGAAGGAGAATGGGAGTTAAGAAGTTAAGTCCTCGGTACTTAGGACCGTATCTGATTATGAACCGGATTGGAGAGTCTGCATACCGGTTGGCTTTACCACCCAATCTGTCAGGAATTCACAATGTATTTCATGTGTCACAGCTACGGAGGTATCTCTCTGATCCATCTCACGTATTACAGCCGGAAGAAGTGGAACTAAAGGAAAATCTGACGTATCAAGTACAACCGTTCCAAATTCTTGAAAGATCCGTCAAGCGACTCCGTTCTAAAGAAATCCCTTTGGTGAAAGTATTATGGAACAACAGATCGGCAGCTGAAGCAACTTGGGAGCGCGAGGACGACATTCAGAAACGCTATCCAGAACTGTTTAGCTCCTAAGTAAGTTTATTTTGCGGACAAAATTCCTATTTGGTGGGGAGAGTGTAACATCCCGCATAATTAGTAAAATACATAAGTACTATATGTTATAGATGAAGGTATAGATTTCGGATTTATGGTTTATGTGTGATGGCTTGCGAATTGTTGATCTTTATCCTTGGATAAGACTAAGGTAAGTTTTTAAATTAAATCATAGGAGGTTACATATGTAGACATGTGAATTTTATCATATGAGTAATTTGATTGTGTGTTATAGGACCTTAGTGTTCATTGGACTTTGGAAGTGGGCTAGTGTGTGTGGACTTGGCACTATTGGACTTGTGTGATTGGGCTCTTTGTGTGTGGGGCCAATGGCCCAAGGATGGCTTTTGGACCTACCTTGATTCAGCCCAAAGTTGTAACCATTCTTATCTTCCCCTAAGCCTTGTCCAACAAGGTTGTCTTGTGTACCAAGGAACCTTCACATGGCAACCTTTTTACCACCCTTTCATGCGCACAAAAGAGAGTAGAAAGGACTTAGGAAATCCTCCAACTTTCCTCATGCTTGACCGCCACCTCACACTTAGTTTATGCACCTTTGACTTCAACTTCATTGCATGGAAGACACATGTACACCTTAGCATCATTTTAGGCTGCATTATTCTTCTTTTAGGCGCACATGGGGGGAGTCATGGATCAGATTTTTTTTATGACACAAATCTGTCTTGAGTGTTGACCAAGAGAACCACCTTACACCTTCCATCATGAGGCTGAATTGTGCAGATTTTTGCATGCTTTTGGCAGTCCATCATGAGCCAAATCTGCCCCTTTCTTCCACATGCAGCCAAAGAAGGATTTTGGGCTGCATCTCCCTCATCATTTGCGCACAAGGACTGCATCAATTCAGATTTTTTGGCTGCCACAAAGCTGTCTTGCTTGTGGACTTAGTGAACCCTCTTACATGTGCTCATGATGCACCTCCTTCCCACTCCATCTTGTGCGCCTAGCTTGCTTGTTGGTGTTTAAAATTATGACTTGATAGCACTTGTTCAGATCTGAATCCTCTCCTCACTCCTTGCATGTGCTTAGTGTATGTTAGAAGCAACCCTTTGCTTGTTCAGCCCAAGTGTGCAGCCCCACTTCTCCAAGCAACCAGAATTTTCATGATGTTAATCATTGCCACCTCTCCTCACTTTCCCTTTAAGTATGCGCACAAGGGAGGGGGCTGCCCTCACTTTACATTCAGCCAATTTCCTCCCTCATTCCCTCACTCTCTAGCTAAACATTGCATGAACTCTTGGAGAAAGAAAAACTTTGCTAAGACAACTCACCTTCCCTCACTGTCCAGCTTTGTTCCTCAACCTTGAAGCTGTCCAAGTTTGTTTCTCCTCACCATTGTGTGCGCATAGATCCTCCCTAGGAAGGGTGGACTTGTTGTTGGTAGAACTAGAAAGGTGTGGTGTGTGAGCAAGAAGTGTGTGCTACAAGAGGTAAGCCTTGAACTTAGACCTCTTTCATGGTGTGTAATCATATGTGTGCTTGAATGTCTCCTTGAATATGTTTTGCTTTGGATTCTTGATTGAGCATGGTTAAAGTATAAGTATGGAGCTATTTTATGATGACTTGTATGCATGAGTTATAGAATGAAAGTCTCATGGTTATGTTTAAGTTCATGCCACTGTTTCTTGTATGAAAGTGCCACTGTTTTGAGAGGGCATATGCCACTGTTTTGAGGCCAAGAATGTCACTGTTTCGGTTTGATAAGATCACCTATTTGATGCCACTGTTTCTGCATAAAATGCTCACTGTTTTAGTCCATTATGTGCCACTGTTTCTGCATAAAATGCTCACTGTTTTAGTCCATTATGTGCCACTGTTTCTGCATAAAATGCTCACTGTTTTAATGCCACATATGTCACTGTTTTGCACCAAAAACACTCACTGTTTTAGTACTTAATGAGCCACTGTTTCTGCATAAAATAACCACCATCTTGATGTCCAAACCCTACCCTTTATGCCACTGTATTGGTGTCTAAATACTCCCATTTAGCCACTGTTTTAATGTTCAAAAACCACGCCCTTTGCCACTGTTTTTGAAGTGCAAATTATCACCACTAATGTCACTGTTTTAATGATTAAATGTTACCATTCATGCCACTGTTTTGATGCACAAATAACACTACTCATGCCACTGTTTTGAGGTTCAAATGCCATTGATTATGTCACTGTTTTAACGTTCAAATGCCACTGTTTCTGCCACTGTTTGATGTCACTGTTTCTGCCACTGTTGATGTTCAAAGAGCCACTGTTTCTGTCTCAAAATGGTCACTGTTTCTGCTGTATGTTCACTGTTTTCCTGCTGTAAAATGTCACTGTTTCTGTCCACTGTTTTTAAGGAAAATACCACTGCTTTCTGTTCACTATTTTAAAGAACAACTCACTGTTTCTGCTCACTGTTAAGCACAAACGTCACTGTTTTCTGCTGTAAAAATGCTGCTGTATGCTCACTGTTTTTCTGCTGTAAAACACTGCTGTATGCTCACTGTTTTTCTGCTGTAAAACACTGCTGTATGCTCACTGTTTTCCACTGTAAGACACTGCTGTATGCTCACTGTTTCTGCTGTAAATAGCCACTGTAAATGATTGGTTGTAATTGATTTAGGTGCGCTTAAGAAGTGAGATACTTCGCTGTTGTTTGGTATTATTTAAGGCACGCAAAGGTAAGTGTCAGGCGATATTGCCTAATGTGACTATTGACTACTGGTATAAAATTGTGACATAATGCTCCATATTCCGTAAAAATATTATGTTCCATTATGATGAAAGGAAACTGCCAAAAATGTGCCGTGATGGCTATATGATTATGAGGTAAAGACGTTATGTGGCAGCATAACGCATATGAAAAGTATATAAGCTGTGATGGCTATATGAAAGGTATATAAGCATGCACCTTACATCATACCGCATTTTTACGCTTTGTGTGTGAAAGCATAGCATGACATGCATGTATCAAGATCATATAGGCCTTGTTTTAGAATAGTTATGTACAGGACCATGTGTTTGAGCAAGCATCATATAGGCATCCCCAAGGTACCGGGGTATGGGACACTTGGCATCAGTCCGCATAGGCCCACAGTTGGAATCCACATGGAGCTCAAGTGCCAAGGGATATTTGATTCCACTGTGAAGTGCGCGCACGACGGTGCTAAAAGCGCAAAGGAAAGGCGTTATATGCGCTATATATATGAATATGATGAAAAGGAAAAGGAAAAGGAACAAGGATATGTTGAAGTGACTGTTTATGATTTTGTGCCTAGTTAATACTGTTATATTACTGGTTTTGTTGGCACACTACTGGGATTATTCTCACCCCTTCGGGGCTGCTATTTTTCCAAAATGGCAGGAGGACGTAAAAGCATTTGAAGGAGTGATGTTTTGCTGTTGCTTGCTGTTGCATGGATTATCACTGTTGCTGTTTTGATTGATTGGATGACTGTAATGATTAATATTTTGGTACTCTTGGATGACTGTACACTCTATCATCTCTATTTTATCTTGAACTTTTATGAACAGCGGCTATTTTGGAAAACGTTTGTGAAAGGAATTTTTGAAAGACTTATGTGCTGAAATTTTTACAGTGCACCCTACGGGTGGTGTTTTTATGAGCAAACGAACTCCGATTTACTATAATTTTATATGCACGCGAAGCCCCAAACGTGCTCTTTCTAAATCACTTGAAACTTTTTGTTATCGTCCAAACAGAAGTTATAAGAATTATTGAAACGTCTTACGGATTTGTACTTAGTAAAAGAATCTATGTTAGCTCATGTGACGTTAACGACTCTAATTCCGCTTAGCAAACGACTCTCTTGGATGCATACAAGGGAGGGCGTTACACCCGATGTGCAAGTTATACCGTGGCACACATGTTGTTAATAATGTGACAATTAAGATTGTCCTGGGTTTCCCTTGTGGATTGAATCCTAAGAGGTGTTGCTCTTGGAAGTCCCAGGCGAGCACTGCTCGAAGTTGAGATTTATCTGGTGGTCCCAATGCGCTGAATGCATGGACTGTTAAGTGAGAGCACTCTTGGTGTCATAGTGAAATATTGAGAGAAAAAGTGATGTTAGTTTAATGGAGTGGATCCTCTACAGTGTTGAGCATAGTTGCTATGAGTCATGATGGACAACGGATTAGAACTGTACCGAACATGGGTACTGTTAAGAATTGAAAATTTTGTGTCAAAGTATGAGAAAGAAGTTGGAATCATGTGGTGATGATTATGTTGTGGACTAAGACTAATGACTAGTCAAGTTAAATGAGTAGAATGTTGAGAAAAGAACCATATTTGGAAAGCCGTAGTGGATGGTGCAAAAGTAAGATATAATTAGTATACCATTATGTATCTATATAAAACTCTTTTTGCCGTTATATACGGATGTGATGTGAATGTGTTTATCTCTGTGTGGCTTATATGCCCGGAGTATATGGCTATCTCCGTATGGAGTATGTTCCCGGAGATTATTATTACCTTGTATAAGTAATGTGGTGTGAGGTAGTACCTCGTGTTAGTGGGACTGTTAGTACAGCCGATGGCATGTTACCTCTTCTTGCGTGAATTATAAGGACAGATTCTCTGATTGGTGGGGCATTGCACCTGGGGCCCTTAGGACAGCAAGAGCTCGAGGGGTTAAACCTAAGGATGTTTTTACCCATTGCATTAGAGGATTGTATCTTGTGAGGAACGCAAGAGGTGAATTTGGATAACTGTAAGTGAACAGTAATATGTCAAATATGATGAAAAATGTGAGGTGCCATGAGATGGTAGTTTGAATTATGAATGTCAGCACTCGGAGACGTGCATGTGCGTATACTAAGTGTGGTAGTATGGAATTGTGGTTTTACGGAAATTGTGAAATGAATCGTTGGATTATCACCCTATGAGAAGGGAATGGAAAATTGATTAGTACTGATGGGTTGAGTCAAGGTCTGCTAGGAAGGCTTGTGATGGCGAGATGTTAAACTAAGTTGGTGGCCAAAGTGGCCAACGATTTTAATAAGTGATTAGTTGTGATGTAGTTAAGTAAGAAGGTGTGGTACTAGCTGTTAAATAGGATGGTATTTGGTGAAATAAAGGTTGATATCTCTGCCCCGGTGGTAGAGTTACTGATGGAGTTGTATAGATGTAAATTATAGTGAGAGATGTGTTGAAAATGCACAATGTTGATGTTGTTCTTGGTTAGGTACCAAGATATATGATTGAGGGTGCTAGTAGTACTTTGAATAGTCTGAGAGACTTGTATACCAGCCGATATGAAATTATGAAAGTAATGACAATGATGGATTTAGTCCTTGTGGCATGATAACTAGGTTTTGAAAACCCCTATATGATGGGACAGGTATGAGAGAGAGAGATGATATGTGACCTTGGAATGATACATACTGGTTGAATTAAAGGATGATGAAGGTGATGTGTATGGAATGAAACACATGTGGAATTGATAAAATGAGTATGGAACAGTAATTAAAGAAAATTGTTAGTGGAAATCTTGGGCATGTTGCCTTTAATTGGAGAAATCAATGATGAACTATGTGTCAAGTTTGAGATGATTAGTTGAAATTGTAAGTATGATATAGTATATGGAACTTTATAAGTGAATTCGTGGTTGAAGGCTTTGAAATGGCCGATGTAATGTATAAATTGTAATGTGTGGTCCATTGGGTTCCAGTCAAATGTCTCGAGGAAGTGATTCGCCATTGTGTTTTGGTGAAAGTGGTAAACTTGTAAGGTTAGATTGGCAGTTGAGCACAGAGATGGTGCTTGTTTTAAGATAAAGTGCAGAAGTGAATTTTGCACGTTGTAGGTTAAGAACATGAGAAAAGAAAAATGTGTATATACGAGTTGTGGCTAAATGCCAAAAATGGGGATTATTTCCTCAGAAAATAAAAGTATAGTGAGCGTGAACTAGATGATAGACTCGGTGAATTGCACTGAGGCTGTCGAGATTCCATAATAACGTTTAGTGTGGAATAAGAAATGTGGAAAGATTGATGACAAGAGTACATACTTCGTAGAAATAAAAATCAGAGAGGGATAATTGTGGCTGTAATGTGTCAGAAAGTGATAGTTGCCTGTGTGGCACAGATTGAACAGAACATGGTATGACCCTATGGGTATAGTTGTTGATATGTTAACTAGGTAGGACAACCCGCCAAGAGAAATATGGGCTATATATGTTGGGTAGCCTGACTTGTGATAAGCAATTGGCTTGGTAAAGCAGAGAAAGTGCGCAACTGCGACGTGCGCTCCGGCTGTTCACATGTGGTGGCACCGGATGATATTGAAATTGGGGAGGACTTGATGTCTCCCATTGGGCCCTTGAAATGCAAGGCCATTGTGAAATGTGGCTGAAAAGCCAAAAGATTGAAATGTAAACATTTAGTTTGAATCCCGCACACTTGATGAAGCTACTTGGGGACGGGAGACTGAGATTTTCAGTCTGTGTCCTGAGTTAGCATATGTGCATAGTTGATTTTGCGGACAAAATTCCAAAAAGGTGGGGTGAATATAACACCTCATAAATTCAAATGTGAATTTATTTGATAAAATGTGGGTTAAAAGGGAAGGATTAGTGAAAATCCTGAAATTGAGGTCAAAATGAGTACCGAGGGCAAAATGGTAATTTGCCAAAAACGTATTCTTAGGCATAAATATTGAGTTGGAGATTTTATATGACAAAAATAATGCCGGAAACGAACTCAGGGCGAAAAATTGAGTGAAGAGGCAAATTTGTGAAAAATTGATGAATAGTGACTTTTTAGTTTAAAGTACTGCGGTATGAGTGTACCGATAAGTGTGAAATTTTTATCAATATTTTTAGGAAATAAAAATATGTCATGAACCAGAAAAATAAGTAGATTAAGAATTTGTAATCAGAATTAGTGTTGGGGTTAAACTTAGATCGCGTGTGGGACCCGCGGCACCAAAACCCACTTGGTCACGCGCCCCTCTCTCTTCCCTTTTTCTTTCTTTCTTCCCGTGGCCTTCTCCTTCACTTGGACAAAACTCACCCATTTCCTCTCATTTCACCATTTATGCTATTCTCAACCAAATCCTTTGATTTTGGTGTTGAAATTTATTGTAAACCACCTTCTAAAGCCATTGGTGATACTCCCAAGCCTTGAAATCATCTCCTTGGTGCGTTTAGGAGCAAACTCAGATCCAAGTAATGGTATTTCTTGGTGTTTTTGAAGTTTTTGGATCTTCCCTTGCTTGGTGGAGCCTTGGTGGAGTGTCTACCGTAGATTGTGAGTATATTTGTAGTGTTTTTACGGTTGATTTTGTAGATCTAGAAATATGAACTCTAAGTCTTTAATCTTAGATGTGTGATGTTAGAGAGCTCAAATGGAAAATGTGCATTAGATGATTATGTCTTAGAATGATGTATTTGAGCTAGAAATGCAATAAAAATTATTGGTGAAAAATGCTCATAACTTAGGATTTTTGAATGATGCCTAAGATTTGTGAAAAATGAATTATGTAAGAAATGGATTGATAAGTTGTTGCATGATGTGTTAATATGATTATATGATGAATGAGAGTGTTAAATTGAATTGAAAAAGCCTTGGGGCATACTTTTGAAGAATCCGAATTAGGAAGAAAAGTGAGGAAAAATGATGCAAAAATGATGTAGTTGAGGTTGAATGATTGAAAATGATGTTTAAATGGATGATGGTATAGTGTGATATGGTGTAATGAGAAGAAGGAATGTGTGATGCATGATGTATTTGGTAAATTGATCTATAAAAGAGATTGAAGTAAAATGGTATGGAAAAATAGCCTTAGGCTTAAGTGGTTATGTTGGTTAGCATTACAGATAATTGATTAAATGTGATTGATGGTGGATCATTGTTGTTGATCAATATAGGTTGCCACTCTTGGACGCTATGGGAGCGGATTAAGCTTGGAGCTTACGTATGGAGCATTGGCTCGGTGTTGAGGTAACCTTTGGAACTGGGGTTTAGTCCCTTGTGTGCTCCACCACACCTAGTGGAAGGCTGTGGTTGGATTTTGTGTCATTGGACATTGTGTGATTATGTGTTTCATGCTTTATTGCATGTTAAGTGTGAAATTGTTTGGTCACTGGCCAGTTGACGTGTGTTGGTTTGGACATCCGCTGGATAATTCCGCTGGGAATTCCAGTTGGGTTTTGCCGTGGGGTCGACTTTGGGAGCGACACCAGGATGATCCAAACGTGGGACTTCCGCTGGATAGGGCTCATGAGGAGTTCCAGTTGGGTTTTGCCATGGTGTCTTCTCAACCATGGGAGAGGCGCCAGGAAGGTCTCGGGAGTTATAAGATGGAGTCCTTGAACGTAATCCAATTGTGGATGTTCTCGGTTTGTCTCCAGTTGTTTGTGATATTGTATGTCATGCATTTTACATAATGTTATTGTTGCACATTGAGTGAGCCATGGGGTGGAGAAGCCTTCAGGGCCCTTGGTTTACTGAGATATATTTGTATATCTCACCGCGTGTTTGGGGGCATCATTTCAGGTTAGGTTGAGCCTGGAGGAGTGGAGCATGAGGTGCATACGAGAGGCACAGCATGTTAGAGGATTCGATTGGGATACACCTTGCATATTGTTAATGCTTTGGCTTTAGATCATGAACTTGTGCATGTTGAAAATGCCATGCCTTGTATGCTCATGACTATATGTTGAGTACTACAAAATTTATGTATATTCATGCCTTTAGTTTCTATTGTTATTTTGGTGAGCATGAGACTTGTCCATGGCCACACCTAATGTATTTTGAGGCACTGAACATTTATGATGTAAAATGAGCCATATGATGTGTAAATGGCAACATATTTGGTGAAGGAGGTAAATGATATATTGGTATTAGATTATGTATGATGAAAGGGCCTAGAGCCTACATTAGGGTATATGTATGGTTGGTGTGAAGTATTAAGGTGTTAGGATTGGATTACACCACTCATTTTGAACTGAAAAAACTGTCATCTGTCATTTTTGAGGCATAGTAATCGATTACCCAAGCATGGTAATCGATTACCATGCAAGAGGGGACGAAATTCTGGCTACTGTCTGTCTGGTAATCGATTCTTGGTAATCGATTACCTAGTGCAGTAATCGATTACCAAAGCTTGGTAATCGATTACTAGAGAACAAGGGATTGAAAAATTGGCTACTGCCTCATTTTGGTACCTTGGTAATCGATTACCACCCCCCTGGTAATCGATTACCATAGTGAAAATGTTGAAAATCATGTTTTTCTAGACTAAAAGAAAAGGCTTAACTTAGTCTGTAGAACTCCAAATGGTGCGTGGTTGGAAACCACGCGTAGCTAAGGTATAAGACTAAACATGGTAAGATGTGAGAGTAACATGATAAGTTTAAATGGGTTGAGTAAAAAGAAAGATTAGAGATGTTAGTAAACTGATTGATTCCGCGAATTGCATTTACAATTATAGTGTTGTTTTAATTGATTACGAAAAAGGTTATGGTTTACTAAAAGGAAAGTGTTAAAAGAAAAAAGCTGCCCGTAATTTAGTTAACTCAATTATTGTGATTGTAACTACGCTTAATATCATAATCAATGTTAACAATACCGGTACGTAACGGGCTGTTACATTTAGGATCAAATAAATTAAAAATTTAAAAATAATCCAAAATATGAACTTCAATTTTAATTACGATTGTAGTAAAAAAATTTAGCTTGACTAATTTATTTTAATGAGTCAAATTTATATACTTATTTCTTTAAAATATTAAACTTAAACTCGGTTTATTTATAATTTATTTTACTTCAATTTATTAAATTTCCCGTTGAAGTATTTTTTTGAATTTACTAATTTAATATTTGGTAATTAGTAGGTTTGTTAATCTAGATGTTGAAATAAAAGTAGAAAGAGAATAAAACATTTTTTGAAAATTAAAATTAAACAAATAGTTAATAATAATCCAAATTAATATCCTCAATAATTCAAAATCATTACCAGTGCAAGTCTATACACTTTTTTAAATGCTCAGGGTGTATTTGGATAAAAAAAAAATTAAATGCATTTTGTGATATATCAATTTTTCAGAATATATTTTGAGAAATATACTACATCTATTCTTTTAGGGTTTTCATTTTTCTAAAAAAAGTTATACAATTATCATAAAAAAAAATTTGAGCATATTCATAAAAAATATACAAAGGCGCCCAATCAATAATTCGTCATTGTTGAGTTTCCCAAAAAAGTTGTTTGTCCCAACTCCCAAAGATTTCTAAGGCTATTAATTTATTTAAAACCAATATCAAAATTTATTTGAAATTTGTAAGATCCAATTAAACACACAAGAAGTAAGAATCACAGATACTAGTGGACCTTTACTAAAAATTCTCGTAGTTGTTGAATTTGACGTTTTATGTACATTCATTCTATGAACATAAAAACACCAATGATACATAAATAATGTAGCAAATCGAATGCCTAGTTGAGTTTGCCATTAGATAATGCTTAGCCTACCAACTCTTCTATCCATCTTCAACTTGCTGCATATATACTCGGCTTGCATATATATATATATATATATATATATATATATATATATATATATATATATATATATATATATATATAACACGCATCTCAGGTGAGTGTTCCTTTCGAGAGGAAATAAAAGCCAAATGCAAGTGCTTAGGTGAAAATGTGTGTTAATAATTCTACATCGCCAATACACGTATTACATAGAATATCAACATTTATTATGATCAGCTGGTTACTACAAATCACATATTGTCAATTTCATGGTTCATAGTTCTTTACTTAGTTAAAGCATGCCACACTACAACACTTGTACATGCATCTGTGGAGCAATATTCTGTTGACTCACATACTAGAAAGGACTTGCTCCGGTTGGAGTTGATGCTCCAAATACAAAATCTTATTTAATTGGGGCAGGTTGTTGACCAAATACAGGAGTGGCGGGTATAACACCTCAAGTATTTAAATGTTTATTTTAATGATATATTGAGAAATGAAAGTTGATGGATTAGTGAAAATCCAAGTATTATGGCCAAAATTGTAATTTGCCAACCGTGTGTTAAGAGGCTTAAATATTGAGTTAGAGATTTCAAATGACAAAAGTAAGGTTGGAAATGGAATCAGGGCGAAAAATTGAGTAAATAGGCAAATTTGGGAAAAATCGATGAATAGTGATTTTTAAGTGTTAAAATACTGAGTTGTGAGTGTACCGATAGGTGTGAAATTTTTATCATTATTTTGGAGAAAGAAAAATATGTTATGGACTGGAAAAATATTTAGATTAAGGATTTGTGATCGGAAATTTTATCGGAGTTAAAGTTAGATCGCGCGTGGGACCCGTGTGACCGAAGTCACTTGGCCCCACCTACAGAACCAAGAAGCCATTTCCACCATTTTCTTCCCATTTCACCATTTCTTCGTTTCTCCACCGAATCGCTTGATTTTGGTGTTGAAATCTATCGTAAACAACCTTCCAAAGCCATTGGTAGCACCTAGAAGCCTTGAATCCATCTCTTTGGCCACGTTTTAAGCAAAGTCAGATCCGACCCATTGGAGGTTTTTGAGATTTCTTGGAGTTTTGAGTTTCAAATGGTTTAGTGAAGCCTTGGTGGTGATCATACTACCCATTGTAAGTATATTTGTGGTCTTTTGATAGTTGATTTCTTAGATCTATGAATATGTGTTCAAACCTTTGATTTTAGATGTGTGATGATAGAGAGCCCAAATGCAAAAATGCTATTAGATGAAAAGGCCTTAGAATCATGTTTGTAAGCTAGAAATGCTATGTTAAATTTTGGTGAAAAATCTAGGTTTTTAACTTAGAGAATTTTGAGGAATTTTGATGAAAAATGAGTTTTTGTGTAATTGGGAATTGATGATTGTTGTAGGGTGCCTCACACGGTTGGAATTGTGAAAAGTTGAATTGGAGCATACGTTTGGAACGGTGTTGCTCGTGTTAAGGTAAACTCTTGGAACTTGGGTTTAATCCCTAGTGAGCTCCACCACACCTAGAGGAAGGTTGTGGTTGGATTATGTAGTGATGACATGATGTGTTTGTGTGCTTGTATGCATATTGCTTGTATTGTGTGAAATTGTGTGGTCACTGATCATACAAATTATCCTTTAGAATGCCAGTCGGGTATTGCCGTGGAGTCGAAATACGTCCGCCGGATAGGGCTCACGAGGAGTTCCGGTTGGGTATTGCCATGGAGTCTTCTCAACCATGGGAGAGGCGCCAGGACTGTCTCGGGAGTTATATGATGGAGTCCTTGAACACGAATCCATGAGTGGATGTTCTTGGGTGTCTCCAGGAGGATGGTGATATTGTTTTACTTGCATGCCATATTATGTCATTTTGATACATTTTAGTGAGCCATGGAGTGGAGAGAGCCTCTAGCTCCATTGGTTTACTGAGATATATCCGTATATCTCACCCCGTGTTTGGGGGACCACAAAGGAGCTTCGGGCAAGAAGCCCGTATAGTGTACATTGGTTTGGCTTTTTGTAGGAGTTATGGAGTGCACATAGCATACCATTAGTATTTTGAGAGTCATGAACATATTGCATGATGTCATTTTCCATGCTTTTGTTAGTGTTCATGGTCATATGCTAAGTCTTGATATATATCATGGATAACTGTATATATATATCCATTGCCACATTCATATAGTCTTATGTAATGATAAAAATGGTCCATATGTATAAATGGCCATTATTTTGAGAATGATGTAATTGATGTTACACTTAAGGAAAATGCATGATGGAAGGGCCTAGAGCCAACCTTAGGACATGATTATGTGTTATGTGGAGTACCAAGGGGTTAGGGATGGATTACACACCCTTTTTGGGGCTCAAAGCTGCTGTAATCTGTCATTTTGCAGCATAGTAATCGATTACAAATCATGGTAATCGAACAACAACAGGGGATCTGCACTGGTAATCGATTACTGGCCTTTGGTAATCGATTACCATGTGAGGTAATCGATTACAAGAAATATATATATATATATATATATATATATATATATATATATCCGCAAATGGCATTTACAATTATAGTGTGGTTTTAATTGATTACGGAAAAAATGTATTTATGAAACAGAAAAGGAATATGTTAAAAGAAAAAAAAATTGCCCGTAATTTAATTAATCTAATCACTGTGATTGTAACTGCGCTTAATATCATAATCAATGTTAACAATATATAAACAAACATCATATAACATGAATATATATATAACTCACTTTATATATAAGAAACAACAAAATAAAAATATATATAGCTTCACAAATCAAAATTTGGGAAGCTCTTCCCACAAATATATATAAAATCAAGATAACTACAAGAAACCATCAAACAGTTGCAAAATATCAAACCTCATGTGCACTCATATGGAATGCCCTCTTTTTTTGTGGATGACAAGGAACGGCTCCATTAGGGTAGGCATCATCATCCAGATAGTCCTTTAAGGAAGAAAAAGAGGGAGAGTAAACAAACATCATCTAACATTGAATCATATTTTTCATTTGAAAATTAACTCACTTTATTCTATCAGGAATCAAAACCATATGTATAAGAAACAACAAAATAAAAATCTCTGCTATAGCTTCACAAATCATAATTTGGGAGCTAATGAAAAAAGAAACAAATCACTATAAACTACAAGATTAATAGTACCAGCTCTTCCCACTAATATATATTTATATATATATATATATATAAATATATATAAGTCACATAAGAATTTCTAATATTTAAGATCAAGATAACTACAGGAAACCATCAAACAGTTGCAAAATATCAAACCTCATGTACACTCATATGGAATGCCCTCTTTTTTTGTGGATGACAAGGAACGGCTCCAGTAGGGTAGGCATCATCATCCAGATAGTCCTTTAAGGCAGAAAAAGAGAGAGAAGATAGTAAACAAACATCATCTAACATTGAATCATATTTTTCATTTGAAAATTAGCTCACTTTATTCTATCAGGAATCAAAACCAAATGTATAAGAAACAACAAAATAAAAATCTTTGCTATAGCTTCACAAATCATAATTTGGGAGCTAATGGAAAAAAGAAACAAATCACTATAAACTACAAGATTAATAGTACTAGCTCTTCCCACTAATATATATTTATATATATATAAATATATATAAGTCACATAAGAATTTCTAATATTTAAAATCAAGATAACTACCGGAAACCATCAAACAGTTGCAAAATATCAAACCTCATGTGCACTCATATGGAATGCCCTCTTTTTTTGTGGATGACAAGGAACGGCTCCATTAGGGAAGGCATCATCATCCAGATAGTCCTTTAAGGCAGAAAAAGAGAGAGAGAAGATAGTAAACAAACATCATCTAACATTGAGTCATATTTTTCATTTGAAAATTAACTCACTTTATTCTATCAGGAATCAAAACCAAATGTATAAGATTAGTGAAGCCTTGGTGGTGATCATACTACTCATTGTAAGTATATTTGTGGTCTCTTTATAGTTGATTCCATAGATCTATGAATATGTGTTCAAAGCTTTGATTTTAGATGTGTGATGATAGAGAGCCCAAATGCAAAAATGCTATTAGATGAAAAGGCCTTAGAATCATGTTTGTAAGCTAGAAATGCTATGTTAAATTTTGGTGAAAAATCTAGGTTTTTAACTTAGAGAATTTTGAGGAATTTTGATGAAAAATGAGTTTTTGTGTAATTGGGATTTGATGATTGTTGTAGGGTGCCTCACACGGTTGGATTTGAGAAAAGTTGATTTGGAGCATACGTTTGGAACGGTGTTGCTCGTGTTAAGGTAAACTCTTGGAACTTGGGTTTAATCCCTAGTGAGCTCCACCACACCTAGAGGAAGGTAGTGGTTGGATGATGTAGTGATGACATGATGTGTTTGTGTGCTTGTATGCATATTGCTTGTATTGTGTGAAAATTGTGTGGTCGCTGATCAGTTGACAAGTGGAGTTTGGTCATCCGCTGGATTCATCCTTGTGAGAATGCCAGTCGGGTATTGCCGTGGAGTCGACTCTGGGAGCGGCGCCAGGATGATCCAAACGTGGGACGTCCGCCGGATAGGGCTCATGAGGAGTTCCGGTTGGGTATTGCCATGGAGTCGTCTCAACCATGGGAGAGGCGCCAGGACGGTCTCGGGAGTTATATGATGGAGTCCTTGAACACGAATCCATGAGTGGATGTTCTTGGGTGTCTCCAGGAGGATGGTGATATTGTTTTACTTGCATGCCATATTATGTCATTTTGATACATTTTAGTGAGCCATGGAGTGGAGAGAGCCTCTAGCTCCATTGGTTTACTGAGATATATCCGTATATCTCACCCCGTGTTTGGGGGACCACATTTCAGGTCACTATGAGCCGGGAGGAGCTTCGGGCAAGAAGCCCGTATAGTGGACGTTGGATGGGCATGCGGTGCATTGGATTGCATGGCTTTTTGGAGGAGTTTATGGAGTGCACATAGCATACCATTAGTATTTTGAGACTTAGGTCATGAACATATTGCATGATGTCATTTTCCATGCTTTTGTTAGTGTTCATGGTCATATGCTAAGTCTTGTTTTTGGTTATTGTTTATAACATGGATAACTGTATATTTTGAGTGAGCATGGGACTTGTCCATTGCCACATTCATAGCCTTGAAGTATTGATGTGTAATGTTGTAAAATGGTCCATAATTACATGTAAATGGCCATTATTTTGAGGATGATGTAAATGATGTTAAACTTAAGGAAAATGCATGATGGGAGGGCCTAGAGCCAACATTAGGACATGATTATGTGTTATGTGGAGTACCAAGGGATTAGGGATGGATTACACACCCTTTTTGGGGCTCAAAACAGCTGTAATCTGTCATTTTGCTGCATAGTAATCGATTACCCAAGCATGGTAATCGATTACCATGCAACAGGGGACGAAAATTGGCTACTGTCTGCACTGGTAATCGATTACTGAGGCTTGGTAATCGATTACCATGTGAGGTAATCGATTACCCAAGGTTGGTAATCGATTACCAGAGACGAGGAGGTCAAAATTTGGCTACTGCCTCATTTTTGACAGGTGGTAATCGATTACCACCCACTGGTAATCGATTACCACAGTGCAAATTTTGAAAATTCAGTTTTTTCTGGACTAAAAGGAAGGGGCATAACTTGATGGGTAGAACTCCAAATGATACGTGGTTTGAAACCATGCGTAGACAACGTAAAGGACTACAACTTGGTAAAAGATGAGAGTAAGATGGTGAGTTTAATGAAATGAATAAAAAGAATGATCTATGATGTTAGAAAGTGTATGATTCCGCAAATGGCATTTACAATTATAGTATGGTTTTAATTGATTACGGAAAATGTATTTATGAAAAAGAAAAGGAATATGTTAAAAGAAAAATTTGCCCGTAATTTAATTAACCTAAG
>JAVKPL010009588.1:0-38777 GCA_032173675.1 Gastrolobium villosum
TGAATTGACCAAGGCTGTTCCCTTACATGCAACCCCCTACCCCTGTTATTATTAAAACCTCCTCTATTAGTATTTCCAGAAGGACCAGGTGTCCTCTTAACATCTTGTTCCTTTACCTTATCCGATTTTGGATACCTCCCATAAACAGTCTCGACCCTCTTGCATTGGGTCACCAAGTCAGCAAAGTTTCTCCCCGCAGTATTAGACATCCTCTTTGCAATCTTTTCATTCAGCCCTCTTTGGAATTTAGCTGACAAGAACTCCGGAGTAGGTAGAGTACCTCCATAGTTTGCAAACTTGACAAGTTCGTTAAATTTTGCCACATAGGCATCCACAGTCATGACTCCCTGTACAAGGCTATCAAATTCACCTTGCTTTGCCTCCCGAACATCACGGGAAAAATATTCTTCATGAAATAAACCTTCGAACGTGGTCCAGAGATAACCTCTCCTTGAATAACATATGGGCGAGACACATTGTCCCACCACTCTTGGGCGTCCCTTATCCAGTGATTGGGTTAATTAAATTACGGGCAAATTTTTCTTTTATCATATTCCTTTTTTTTACATCAATACATTTTCCGTAATCAATTAAAACCACACTATAATTGTAAATGCAATTCGCGGAATCATACATTTTACTAACATCATTAATCCTTCTTTTTATTCAATTCATTTAAACTCACCATCTTACCCTCACATTTTACCAAGCTGTAGTCCTTTACGTTATCTACGCGTGGTTTCAAACCACGTACCATTTGGAGTTCTACCCACCAAGTTAAGCCCTTTTCTTTTAGTCTAGAAAAACCTGAATTTTCGAAAATTACACTGTGGTAATCGATTACCAGTGGGTGGTAATCGATTACCACCTGTCAAAAATGAGGCAGTAGCCAAATTTTGACCTCTGTTCTGGTAATCGATTACCAACTTTGGTTAATCGATTACCTCACATGGTAATCGATTACCAAGCCTCAGTAATCGATTACCAGTGAAGACAGTAGCTATTTAAGCCCAAGAAAGGTTGTGTAATCCATCCCTAACACCTTGGTACTCCACACCACACTTAAACACATCCTAATGTAGGCTCTAGGCCCTTCCATCATGCAATTTCCTTAAAACATACATCATTACAAAGTCCTCAAAGTAATGGCCATTTACATACAAATATGGACCATTTTTACAACATGAATCACCAAGACTTCAAGTGCAATGAATGTGGCAATGGACAAGTCCCATGCTCACTCAAAATATACAATTATCCATGTCATGAATAATAAACAATAACCAAGACTTAGTATACCATCATGAACACTACAAAAAGCATGGCAATAACATCATGCAATATGTTCATGACCTAAGTCTCAAAATACTAATGACATGCTATGTGCACTCCATAACTCCTCCAAAATGTCATGAAAGCTCCATGCACCCTATGCAATCCACAGTCCACTAAGCGGGCTTCTTGCCCGAAGCTCCTCCCGGCTCATAGTGACCTGAAATGTGGTCCCCCAATCAGTAAACCAATGGAGCTAGAGGCTCTCTCCACTCCATGGCTCACTCAAATGTATAAATATGACATCATGTAATATGCAAGCAATACAATATCACCAACCAACTGGAGACAACCCGAGAACATCCACGCATGGATTCATGTTCAAGGACTCCATCATATAACTCCCGAGACAATCCTAGAGCTTCTCCCATGGTTGAGAAAACTCCATGGCCAACCCAACCGGAACTCCTCAAGAGACCTATCCGGCGGATGTCCCACGTTTGGCTCATCCTGGTGTCGCTCCCATGAGTCGACCCCATGGCATACCCAACTGGCACTTCGCCATCGAAATGATCCAGCGGATGTCCAAACCCAACACACGTCAACTGGCCAGTGACCAAACAATTTTTCATACAATCCAAGCAATATGCATACAAGCACACAATCACACAATGCCATAAACACATAATCCAACCACAACCTTCCACTAGGTGTGGTGGAGCACACTAGGGATTAAACCCAAGTTCCAAGGGTTTACCTCAACACTAGCCAATCCGTTCCAACGTATGCTCCAAATCAACCTTTCACAATCACGTCCGTGTGAGGCACCCTACAACAATCATCAAATCCAAATTACACCAAAACTCATTTTTCATGAAAATTCCTCAAATTTTCCTAAGTTAAAAACCTATCTTTTTCACCAAAAATTATCATAGCATTTCTAGCTTACAAGCATGATTCTAAGGCCTTTTCATCTAATAGCATTTTTCCATTTGGGCTCTCTATCATCACACATCTAAAATTAAAGGTTTAGAGCATAAATTCCTAGATCTATGAAATCAACCACAAGAATACCACAAATATACTCACAATGTGTTGTATGTTCACCACCAAGGCTTCACTAAACCATAAGAAGACCAAAAACTCCAAGAAGCTCCAAGAACACTATGGGTCGGATCTGTTTTTGGCCAAAAAACGCAGCCAAGAGATGGATTCAAGGTTTGTAAGTGTTACCAATGGATCTAGAAGGTTGTTTACAATAGATTTCAACACCGGAATCAAGCGATTTGGTGAAGAATAGAGAAAATGGCAAAAGGAAGAAGAAATGGTGTTTTGGTTCCTTCTTGCAGGGGGCGCACGAAGAAGAAGGAAAAAAGGAAGGAAAGAGAAAGAGAAAAGGGTGGGAGGCTAAGTGACTTCGGTCACACGGGTCCCACACGCGATCTAACTTTAATCCCGATAAAAATTCCGATCATAAATTCTTAATCTACATATTTTTCCAGTCCATGACATATTTTTCTTTCTCCAAAATATTGATAAAAATTTCACACCTATCGGTACACTCACACCACAGTATTTAACACTTAAAATTCACTATTCATCAATTTTTCCCAAATTTGCCTACTCACTCAATTTTCCGCCCTGATTCCATTTCCAACATTACTTTTGTCATATGAAATCTCTAACTCAGTATTTTTGCCTCAGAATGCACGGCTGGTCAATTACCATTTTGCCCTTTTTGCCCATTTTGGCCATAATCCTTGGATTTTCACTAATCCACCAACTTTCATTTCACATTATAATATAAAAATTCACATTTAAATATACGAGGTGTTATATAACCCGCTAAAAATGAGCCGGGTTGAGTGGCAAAAATGAGCTGCCAACCCGAGCCAATTCGTGAAAAAATGAGCCACCCCGCAATTCAAATAGGCCAGCTCGCGAGTTGAGTTTTTTTATTATAAAAAAATACTAAATATAATATACAAAAATGGACAAAACCCACGATGTTGCCACCATTTTTCTTCCTTCTCTAAACATAGGTCCCTAATCTTCTCAAATTCCAGCCATTTTTATATTGTTAGGCTGTGCTGGATTTGTTTGGTTCAAATATCTTACCCACTTGGTAGCAAGTGGTTCTGATTGTTTATTGATGTTGATGCAAATTTATTGTGAAGAAAATTCGAATCCAAAATATTTTGCTTTTATTTCTCATTTTGTAACCCTTTGTTTAAGCTGATGGAAACCACATAGCTGATGCATTAATACTACAGTGTTATTTAAATAGGTTGAAAACGAGCCAACTCGAGAGCAATTTTTGAGCCAACCCGCGAGCTAATTTTCGAGCCATACACAAAAACTAACGAGTTGCAGCTACTAAGCTTTTTTGAAAAGCCTCCTAGGAACTTACCATCTTCATTCCTTAACAGCCCTCCACAGCCAGCAATTCCATTATCCATATTTGCAGCACCATCTACATTAAGCTTCAGCCAACCTTTATCTGTAGTTCACCGATTAGTCTTTTTCGTACATCTCTGGGAGCTAGTAGCCATACAGTCCTTTCTTCGAGCTTGTATCACATCCCGGATAAAAGCCAGCATTTAAATATTTTTGAAATTTTAAAAATATCATCAAATAATAATTTCATTTAAATAAAAGACAAAAGAATGATTTAAATTAATAATTTCATTTAAATAAGGGAAAAGTGTTTGTCATTTTAAATGACATAAAGTTATGTCATTTTAAGAGAGATATAGACACAAAATAATATTTTTTATTTTAAATTTAAATTTAAAAAAACCACCCACTTTCTTTCCTATGATTTCAATTCCTTGTGTCTATCTCTCTCCTAAAAAGACATAACTTATGTCATTTAAAATGACAAACATCAAACCCTTTAAATAATTATACAAATCATATATTAAGATTTATTAAAAATTTTAATGTTATTATATAACAAAATAATGACATCAAACATGTAAATAGTTGTAAATGAGCATATCATTGTATCTGTATCTAGAATTTCATAAGAATTGCTTTAATTTGAATAAATATTAGTATTTAAATCAAAAAACAAGCTTCAGTTTATTTTATTTTTTTTGTTAATATATAATTTTTGCCGAATCAAAAGTTAAAAAAAAAATTACAATAAAATATTAACGGCCCTAAAAGAAAAAATCTTGTCTTACATAATATTCATTCACATAAGCCATATAATAGTCATTTACATAAACTAATTAAGTCATAATCTAACATTTGATATATAATTTTTTTTAAATAAAAATTACATGCTATTTGATCCAATAGGGCTAGTTGATTTTACGGAAATGGATCATCTCATGTGTAATTTAACATGATCATGTCATGTGGGAGGATATTAACCATTAATAATTATATCAACAATGATGATTGTATAACTTCTTATCCTTATATTTTTTCTCTCTCATCTCTTATCACCATTAATTCACCAATATATGATTATGATTGCCCATATCACATGATCATGTTAATTAGTATAGGAGAAGATCCGCTCCTCATTTTACATTTTGACAGGTTAACCTCGGTTTCAACCCATCACGTGTAAAACCTTCTCTTACCCTTTCTCTCACTCTTATATAAGTTTCATTTCCTGGCAACTTTGCAAAACACAATCAATCACGCATCACAAATTTTCCCGAGAAAATTCTCAGCTTTCCTTTGCGCTCACCACCGGTAAACGCCGAAGTCCTGATGTGCCTCTGGCAAGTTATGTTTTCCAAGCCAAAAATAATAGGAATTTAATCATAAAAGAGCAGTTTTTATTTTTTAATTGCTTTTATTATTTAGTTTTTCCATTTTTTGTTTATTTCTCATTTTTTATATGATTTCTATAAGTTATAGTGTGAAAGAGATTCAAAAATTTGAAAAAAACACAAGGAAGGGAAGACCGCACGAGAGACCAAACAAGGCGCCAGAGGGTCGCGCCACTATTGAATTGAAATTTGAATTTAAATCTGTTTTAATTTAATTCTTCCGTTATACGTAATAAGTAATAAGTTGTAATTTAATTCTTCCGTTATACGTAATAAGTTGTAATTTAATTCTTCCGTTATACGTTTCACCAGAGGGGCACTTTCGGGAATTGCGAGGAAACACTAATTGGTGGCTATATAAAGGGGTACTCTTCACACATTCCCCGGTATTCCATTCAGACACTTTTGGAGAGAAACAAGCCTCGTGCTTAGAGTCTCGTTCTTCGTTCTTCTTCTTCTTTTTCTTTCTCCTTTTTAATTAGTTTATGTTTTCTTTTTGGAGATCAGTCATGTCAATGGTTGGCTAGATCTCTTTTTATTGTAGTTAGGGTCACGAGCCCTATGTGAACCCTTGTTACAACGGATTGATTTATGGTTTTTCATTTATATAATTATCTTTATCATTACTCTGCGCGAAATTTCTATTTTCTTTATTAGAATTGATCAATCTAATAGTAGATGATGTCTGAGGGTTAGAACCCTAGATAGGAATATTGGGGTTTTGATCTTGAAAGGGGGTAAGATAACGGTTCGTATGCATGCTAGTAATAGATGTGTATTGAATTGCGGATGCCTAAATTATTGAGTTCATTGCTTAATACCATAAGGAACATTGCAAGGAATTGGGGTTCCAATTGGGTTTAAAGGGTTAACCTTGCAAGGAATTGAGGGTTAACTATTAATGTTTTTATATAATAATTTATCCGAGTAATTTTATAAATGAATATCGTAAGTCAATCCAGAGTAAGAAGTGAGAATCATTTGGTGAGTGTATCCTGACTACAATACTTTTCTCATCCCTTTTTTCTACAAATCACTTCTCATCTTTAATATTTTATTCTTCATAGAAAAATCCCAAAAATAAATCTTTACTTTTAATTTCATCCAAATCGACATTATTTGTCACAAACCTTTTGAACTCTTCAATTCTTAAAGAACACGGTTATTTGATGTTCGATCCCAATCCCTGTGGAGATGATACTTTACTTACTTCTATATTACTTGTGCGATAGGTACACTTGCCGGTGAGCATCAAGTCCCATGAGATCAAAACCTCTTCACAATTTCACGTTCCCTTCCCCTTTCTTGAAGTGGGGAACCTAGAGCGGCATCAATTTCACTAGCCCTTACGGCGCCATAGTTCCTAGCTATGGTGGTCAGCGTTGTTCCGGGTCAAAGACTGAGGAATCAATGGAGATTGAGGACGATTTCATGGAGATTGAGGATGATTTCAAGGAGATTGAGGATGATTTCATGGTGATTGAGGATGATTTCATGGAGATTCCATATACATTAATTTCTTGTTCTCCTTTGTAGCGAGAGCATTTGGTTGCTGTCATTTTTTATTTTTATTTTTGATAAATGTAAAAAAAAATTTCTATTCTAATCCTTCTCGGTGGAGCACAAGTGCACATCGTCCCAATTTTTGTATTATTATTTAAATTTTAGTAATTTATAAATTTGCCATATATATTTATAACATTCAAAAATATAAATGGCAAATTTATAAATTACTAAAATTTAGATAATAATACAAAAATTGGGACGATGTGCACTTGTGCTCCACCGAGAAAGATTAGAATAGAAAAAAAAATTTACATTTATCAAAAATAAAAATAAAAAATGGCAGCAACCAAATGCTCTAGCTACAAAGGAGAACAAGCAATTAATGTATATTGAATCTCCATGAAATCATCCTCAATCACCATGAAATCATCGTCAATCTCCATGAAATCATCCTCAATCTCCATGAAATCATCCTCAATCGCCATTGATTCCACAGTCTTTGACTCGGAACAACGCTGATCACCGTAGCTAGGAACTCCGGCGCAGTAAGGGCTAGTGAAATTGATGCCGCTCTGGGTTCCCCACTTCAAGAAAGGGGAAGGGAACGTGAAATTGTGAATAGGTTTTGATCTAATAGGACTCGTCACCATGGACTTTGGCACAGGAACCGCTTCAAACAAACCCCTCAATGCCATTTACCGGAAGAAAAAATGGCAAGAAAAATTGGCAAAACAAGAAGGAAGAATAGAAAAACCAGTGTTAAGCGCAAAGGAAAGCTGAAAATTTTCTCGAGAAAATTTGGGATGCGTGATTGATTGTGTTGTTTTGGGTTAGTAAACTCGTGGGTAAAAGAAAAATTTTACAACTGAAATTCCCTATGATGGGAAAGGTTTGAAGAGATTGTCTCTTTGGAGTGTCATTGGACGCTCAATTTGGTATGGGATTCATGATGGAGTCCCGGTGTGCAAGTTATACCATGGCACACATGTTGGTAGTAATGTGACGATTAATATTGTCCTGAGTTTCCTTGTGGATTGAATCCTAAGAGGTGTTGCTCTTGGAAGTCCCAGGCGAGCGCTGCTCGAAATTGGAATTTATCTGGTGGTCCTGATGCGCAGAATGCATGGACTGTTAAATGAGGGCACTCTTGGTGTCATAGTGAAATGTTGAGAGAAAAAGTGATGTTATGTTAATGAAGTGGATCTTCTACAGTGTTGAGCATGGTTGCTATAAGTCATGATGGACAATGGATTTTACCGAACATGGGTACTGTTATGAATTGAAAGTTTTGTGTCAAAATATGAGAAAGATGTTGGAATCATGTGAGGATGATTATTCTATGGACTAAGACTAATGACTAGTCAAGTGAAATGAGTAAACTGTTGAAAAAAAAAAGAACCATATTGGAAAATTATAGTGCATAGTGCAAAAGCGAGATATAATTAGTATACCATTATGTGTCTATATAAGAATCTGTTTGCCGTTATATACGGATTTGATGTGAATGTGTTTATTTGTGTGGCTATCTCCGTATGGATTATGTTCCCGGAGGTTATTATTATCTTGTATAAGTAATGTAGTGTGAGGTAGAACCTTGTGTTAGTGGGACTGTTAGTACAGCCGTTGGCATGTTACCTCTTCTTGCGTGAAAGGACAGATTCTCTGATTGGTGGGGCATTGCACCTGGGGCCCTTAGGACAGCAAGAGCTCGAGGGGTTAAACCTAAGGATGTTCTTACCCATTGCATCAGAGGATTGTATCTTGTGAGGAACGCAAGAGGTGAATTTGGATAACTGTAAGCGAACAGTAATATGCCTAATATGATGAAATGTGTGAAGTGCCATGAGATGGTAGTTGGAATTATAAAATTGGGCACTCGGAGATGTGCATGAGTGGGTACCAAGTGTGGTAGTATGGAATTGTGGTTTTTCAGAAATTATGAAATGAGTTATTGGATTGTCACCCTATGTGAAGGGAATGGAAAATTGATTAGTGATGATGGAATAGTCAAAGTTTTATGGAAAGGCTTGTGATGTTGAGATGCTAAGCTAAGTTGGTGGCCTGAGTGGCCAAGGATTTTGATAAGTGATAAATTGCGATGTAGCCAAGTGAGAAGGTGTGATACTAGTTGTTAAATAGAATGGTATTTGGTGAAATAAAAGGTTGATATCTTTACCCTGGTGGTCGAGTTACGGATGGAGCTGTATAGATGCAAAATTATTGTGAGTGATGTGTTGAAAATACACAATGTTAATGTTGTTCTTGGCTAAAGATATATGATTGAGAGTGCTAGTGGTACTTTGAATAGTCCGAGAGATTTGTGTAATCGTCAATATGAAATGATGAAAGTAATGACAAGGATGGATTTAGTTCCTAGTGGCATGATAAATAGGCTTTGAAAATCCCTATGTGAAAAATTGATACATACTGGTTAAGTGAAATGATGATGAAGGTGAGGTGTATAGAATGAAATACATGTGGAATTGATAACGTGAGTATTGAACGGTAATTAAAGAAAATTGTTAGTTGAAACCTTAGGCATATTGCCTTAAATGTGAGAAATCAATGATGGACCTATGTGTCAAGTTTGGAGATGATTAGTTGAAATTGTAAGTATGATCTAGTGTATGAAATTAATGAGTAAATCCATGGAAAAAATTAGCCGATGTAGAGTATAAATTGTAATGTGTGGTCCATTGAGTACCAGTAAAATGAGGAAGTGATTCGCCGTTGTGTTTAGGCGAAAGTTGGTAAACCTGTAGGGTTGGATTTGAAGGTTGAGCACAGGGATGGTGCTTGTTAAAGATGAAATACTAAGATGAAATTGTACGCCGTAGGTTGAGAACATGAGAAAAGAAAAATGTGTATATGCGAGTTGTGGCTAAGTGCCAAAAATGGGGATTTATCCCTCAGAAAATAAAAGTGTAGTGAGCGTGAATTAGATGATTACTCGGTGAAGTGTGAGGGGCTGTGAGATTCCATAACAGAGTTTAATGTGAAATAAGAAAAATTGGAAAAAATTGATGACGGGAGTTAATACTTCATAGAAATAAAGATCAAAGAAGGAAAATTGTGGCTGTAATGTGTCAGAAAGTAATAGTTGCCTGTGTGGCACAGATTGGACAGAATGTGGTATGATCCTATAAGCGTGATTGTTGATATGTTAATTAGGTGGGAAAACCTGCCAAGAGAAATTATGGGCTATATGTGTGAGGTAGCCGGACTTGTGAAAAGAAATTGAAAAGAAATTGAAAAGAAATTGAAAGAAATTGGCTTGGTAAAGCAGAGAAAGTGCACAACTGTGTGGTGCGCTCCGGTTGTTCACATGTGGTGTCACCGGTTGAGATTGAGATTGGGAAGGACTTGAGGTCTCCCATTGGGCCTTTGAAAGGCAAGACTATTGTGAAATGTGGCAGAAAAGCCAAAAGATGGAAATGTAAGTAATTATTTTGGTGTCCGCACACTGATGAAGCTGCTTGGGGAAGACTGAATTCTCCGGCTGTATAGTTAGCATATGTGTATAGTTGATTTTGCGGACAAAATTCCTAAAAGGTGGGGTGAATATAACACCTCGGAAAATTAAATGTGAATTTATTTGATAGAATATGAGTTAGAATTAATGGATTAGTGAAAATCAGAGAAATATGGCCAAAATGGGCAAAAAGGGCAAAATGGTAATTTGCCAAAAACGTAAACCGAGGCATGAAAAATGGAGTTAGAGATTTAATATGACAAAAATAATGCTGGAAATGGAATCAGGGCGGAAAATTGAGTGAATAGGCAAATTTGGGAAAAATTGATGAATAGTGATTTTTAAGTGTTAAATACTGCGGTATGAGTGTACCGATAAGTGTGAAATTTTTATCAATATTTTGAGGAAAGAAAAATATGTCATGGACTGGAAAAATATGTAGATTAAGAATATATGATCAGAATTTTTATCGGGATGAAAGTTAAAACGCGTGTGGGACCCGCGGGTGGTTTAAGTGACTTGAAAGTCACAATTACACAACATTTCTCTCCCCTCCCTCTCTTCTTTCCCGTGAGATGCAGCCTCCATGGCCAAAAGGGCTCCAAAACCTCTTTTCTTTGCAACTTTCTCATTCCTCAACCAAATCAAGTGATCTTTGGCTTGAAATGTGATGCAAACAACCTTCTAAAGCCATTGGTGGTACTCTCAAGCCATGAAACCACCTCCATTGATGCGTTTTTGGGCATGGACAGATCCGAACCATGTTGTGTTCTTGGAGTTTTTGGAGTTTTTGGATCTCCTTTGGATTAGTGAAGCCTTGGTGGTGTTCATACACTTGATGGTGAGTATATTTGTGGTACCTTTGTGGTTGATTTTGTAGATCTAGAAATTATGCTTTGAATCTTTAATCTTAGATGTGTGATGATAGAGAGCTCAAATGGAAAATGCTATTAGATGAAAATGCCTTAGAATGATGCTTGTAAGCTAGAAATGCTATGATAAATTTTGGTGAAAAAGTTGGATTTTTAACTTAGGAAAATTTGTGAAGATTTCATGAAAATTGGTGTGTGGTGTAATTGGATAATTGAATGATGGACCATTGGTATAGAGTGATAATATGATTATATGATTAGTGTGTGTATTAAAAATGGAATTGAAAACCTCGTAGAACCCTCCTTTGAAGAATTCGAACCATTGAGGGGTTTGGAGGAAAAAATGATGTAAAGGTTGTGAATTTGATGTGGTATGATATAAAATGATGTTTAATTGGATGATGGTATAGTGTGATATAGTGGAATGAGAAGAAAGAATGTGTGATTCATGATGTATTTGGTAATTTGATCTATAAAAGAGATTGAAGTAAAATGAATGATTACTTGAGATTAAATGATTGATTTGTAAATGGTTTGATAATCATGTTGTGGATTATCTAGGTTGCCTCTTTTGGACGCTTTGGAAGCGGGTAAGCTTGGAGCTTACGTATGGAGCATGGGCTCGGTGTTGAGGTAACCTTTGGAACTGGGGTTTAGCCCTTGTGTGCTCCACCACACCTAGTGGAAGGTTGTGGTTGGATTATGTGTTTATGGCATTGTGTGATTATGTGCTTGTGTGCATATTGCTTGGATTGTATGAAAAATTGTTTGGTCACTGGCCAGTTGACGTGTGTTGGGTTTGGACATCCGCTGGATCATTTCGATGGCGAAGTGCCAGTTGGGATGCCATGGGGTCGACTCATGGGAGCGACACCAGGATGAGCCAAACGGGGGACATCCGCCGGATAGGTCTCTTGAGGAGTTCCGGTTGGGTTGGCCATGGAGTTTTCTCAACCATGGGAGAAGCTCTAGGATTGTCTCGGGAGTTATATGATGGAGCCTTGAACATGAATCCATGCGTGGATGTTCTTGGGTTGTCTCCAGTTGGTTGGTGATATTGTATTGCTTGCATATTACATGATGTTATATTTGCACATTGAGTGAGCCATGGGGTGGAGAAACCTCCAGGGCCCTTGGTTTACTGAGATATATTTATATATCTCACCCCGTGTTTTGGGGCATCATTTCAGGTCAGGTTGAGCCTGGAAGAGTGGAGCATGAGGTGCATATTGGAGGCACCATGTGATGAGCATTGGATTGGGACACACATTGCATATGTTTTATGCTTTAGACTTAGATCATGAACTTGTGCATGTTGAAAATGCCATGCCTTTGTATGTTCATGACTACATGTTGAATTCTTTCAATTTGATGTATATGTAGGACTTTAGTATCTATTGTATATTTGAGTGAGCATGGGACTTGTCCATTGCCACATTCATTGTATTGAAGCCTTGGCAAATATGTTGTAAAATGGTCCATATTTGGATGTAAAATGGCCATTATATTAAAGACTTTGTAAATGATGCATAATTGAATGAGAATGCATGTTTGATGGGCCTAGTGCCTACATTAGAGTATGTTTAAGTGTTGTGTGGAGTACTAAGGTGTTTGGGATGGATTACACAACCCTTCTTGGGCTTAAAATGCTGTAATCTGTCACTTTTGCTGCATAGTAATCGATTACCCAAGCATGGTAATCGATTACCATGCAACAGGGGACGAAATTTGGCTACTGTCTTCACTGGTAATCGATTACTGAGGCTTGGTAATCGATTACCATGTGAGGTAATCGATTACCCAAGGTTGGTAATCGATTACCAGAACAGGGGAGGTGAAAATTTAGCTACTGTCTCGTTTTTGACAGGTGGTAATCGATTACCACCCACTGGTAATCGATTACCACAGTGTAAATTTTGGAAATTTAAGTTTTTTTTTTAGACTAAAAGAAAGGGGTTCATCTTGATGGGTAGAACTCCACATGGTACGTGGTTTGAAACCACGCGTAACTAATGTAAAGGGGTAGAACATGGTAAGATATGAAAGTAATTTAATGAGTTTAAAGGAGTTGAATAAAAAGAAAGATTAGTGATGTTAGTAAACTGTATGCTTCCGCGTATGGCATTTACAATTATAGTGTTGTTTTAATTGGTTACGGAAAAGGTTATGGATATGAAAAGAGAATATGATAAAAGAAAAAAAAATTTGCCCGTAATTTAATTAACCCAATTACTGTGATTGTAACTGCGCTTAATATCATAATCAATGTTAACAATACCGGTACGTAACGGGCTGTTACAGATTATGACTTAATTAGTTTACGTAAATGACTATTATATGGCTTATGTAAATGAATATTATGTAAGACAAGATTTCTTCTTTTTGGGTCGTTAATATTTATTGCAATTTTTTTTTTTAATTTTGATTCGGCAAAAATTATATATTAACACAAAAAAATAAAATAAACTTAAGCTTGTTTTTTGATTTAAATACTAATATTTAGTCAAATTAAAGTAATTCTTATGAATTTCTAGATACAGATACAATGATGTGCTCATTTACAACTATTTACATGTTTGATGTCATTATTTTGTTATATAATAACATTAAAATTATTAAAAAATCTTAATATATAATTTGTATAATTATTTAAAGGGTTTGATGTTTTTCATTTTAAATGAGATAAGATGTGTCATTTTAGGAGAGAGATAGACACAAGGAATAGAAATCATAGGAAAGAAAGTGGGTGGTTTTTTTAAATTTAAATTTTAAATAAAAAATATCATTTTGTGTCTATCTCTCTCTTAAAATGACATAATTTTATGTCATTTAAAATGACAAACACTTTTCCCTTATTTAAATGAAATTATTAATTTAAATCATTCTTTTGTCTTTTATTTAAACAAAATTATTATTTGATGATTTTTTTTAAAATTTCAGAAATATTTAAATGGTGGCTTTTTTTCGGGATGTGATACAAGCTCGAAGAAAGGACTGTATGGCTACTAGCTCCCAGAGATGTACGAAAAAGACTAATTGGTGCACTACATATAAAGGTTGGCTGAAGCTTAATGTAGATGGTGCTGCAAATAGGGATAATGGAATTGCTGGCTGTGGAGGGCTGTTAAGGAACGAAGATGGTAAGTTCCTAGCAGGTTTTTCAAAAAAGCTTAGTAGCTGCAACTCGTTAGTTTTTGTGTATGGCTGGAAAATTAGCTCGCGGGTTGGCTCAAATATCGCTCTCGAGTTGGCTCATTTTCAACCTATTTAAATGACACTGTAGTATTAATGCATCGGCTAGGTGGTTTCCATCAGCTTAAACAAAGGGTTACAAAATGAGAAATAAAAACAAAATATTTTGGTTTCGAATTTTTTTCACAATAAATTTGCATCAATATCAATAAACAATCAGAACCACTTGCTACCAAGTGGGTAAGATATTTGAACCAAACAGATCCAGCACAGGCTAACAATATAAAAATGGCAGGAATTTGAGAAGATTAGGGACCTAGGTTTAGAGAAGGAAGAAAAATGATGACAACATCGTGGGTTTTGTCCATTTTTGTATATTATATTTAGTATTTTTTATTAAAAAAAAACTCAACTCGCGAGCTGGCCTATTTTAATCGCGGGGTGGCTCATTTTTTCACGAATTGGCTCTGGTTGGCAGCTCATTTTTGCCACTCAACCCGGCTCATTTTTAGCGGGTTACGAGCCAACCCGTTGACTGGTTTTTGCCAACCCTAGTTTTAATAACACTAATATAGTCTATTATTTTATATTTATTTTAATTGTCCTTTAATAATTGTGTCTGGGTCCCTCTTGGGACATATGGTGCGTGTAGATCGTGTGAGCTTGTTGATTTGAAATTATTAATGAACAAATCTCCAAGAAATCCTACTCGAATTTTTTTTATTTTGGTAACTATCTCTTAAATCATATTTTACTATTACCATTACCAACAAAAATTACATTCCTACTGTTAGTATGGAGACGACACCATAGTCGTTGAGGAAGGGGAGTAAGAGAAGTGAGCCTCATTAGATATGTTATATAACAAAAAATATTTGTTGGAGATAGATTTCTACCATTTTTTATTTTTATTTTTGGTAAATGTAATTTTTTTTCTATTCTAATCGTTCTCGGTGGAGCACAAATGCACATCGTCCCAATTCTTGTATTATTATCTAAATTTTAGTAATTTGTATATTTTTCATTTTTATAAATGTGATTGTAGTAAATGAAAGTTCATCTCTGAGTTAAAATATAAAAACATAGACGCAACTATAAAAACCTTTTACATGCTGATAGTTAGAGGTGGCAAACAGGACTCGGCCCAGAGGGCCGGCCCACCAACACATTTTTATAATTAAATTAAAATTTCATTCTTCTTCTTTTATAATTATATTCTTAAATCTGATTTTAGTTTTTGTAAATACAAATTTGTAAAATTCTAAATACTAAAGACACAAATCATTGCAAATAATAATTATTTGTTATTATTTCTTAAATGTGATTGCAATAAATGAAAGTTTATCTCAAAGATTAGTATAGTTGTTTTGATTCTGTTTATATGCATTTGTTGCAATGTAAGCAAAAAAATATGACTCATACATGCTTATTTGATTAAGTTGCATTCAAATCCCGTTCACACAATCTTTTTTTTGGTTCACACAAGGAACGAAAATCACACAGGAAATGACATGTTTAGTAAGTGTTGAACTCATCTCTCCAATGATTGCTATGAAATGACACTGAATGAATAGCGTTTTCATATTATAGGTAAAAGTTGATCTTTTAAATACATATTTTCTTGGTGTTATTGTTACCTTGATTTTGTTGATGAATGTTATAGTTAGCAATGATTTGTATGCATTTTTTTTATATCCATTCCTCATGTTAACATGGTGTATTATAACGTAATTATGATATAATTGTATGCAAAATTAATTATCCCTCTAAATAGCATATTTTTGTTTGTGGTTGATATTTGTAAAGTTCTGTGTCAATGCCGTAATTGTTTCCACCTGAAATATAGAACAAAATAGCAACACAATTTTTTGTCGTTAAGATTTCACATGAGCTAACAAAGAATCTCAAGCAGTATACAAATCCGTATAAAAGAAATTGCAGCACTTAAATTCTTTTCGCAAATAGCCGCAATTTAACATAAAGATGATAAAGATTGTCATCCAAGAGTACCAAAACATTAATCATTACAGTCATCCAATTAGTGATAATCCACGCATCAGCAATTTCAAATGCTTTATCCCATTTTGGAAAAATAGCAGCTCAAGGGGTGAGAATAATTAGTGTGGCAACAAAACCAGTAATATAACAGTATTAACTAGGCACAAAATCATAAACAGTCACTTCAACATATGTTATCATATTCATATATTGCGTATATAACGCCTTTCCTTTGCGCTTTTAGCACCTTCTTGCGCGCACTTCACAGTGGAATCAAATATACCCTTAGCACCTGAGCTCCATGTGGATTCCATCTGTGGGCCTATGCGGACTGATGCCAAGTGTCCCATAACGCTTTAACTTGGGATGCCTATTTTCCTCAAACACATGGTCCTGTACATAACTATTCTACACAAGGCCTATATGATCTTGATACATGCATGTCATGCTATGCTTTCACACACAAGGCGTAAAAATGCGGTATGATGTAAGATGCATGCTTATATACCTTTCATATGCGTTATGCTGCCACATAACGTCTTTACCTTATAACCATAAAGCCATCACGGCACATTTTTGGCAGTTTCCTTTCATCACAATGGAACATAATATTTTTACGGAATATGGAGCATCATGTCACAATTTTATACCAGTAGTCAATAGTCACATTAGGCATCATCGCCTGACACTTACCTTTGCGTGCCTTAAATATTACCAAACAGCAGCGAAGTATCTCACTTCTTAAGCGCACCTAAATCAATTACAACTAATCATTTACAGTGGCTATTTACAGCAGAAACAGAGAGCATACAGCAGTGTCTCACAGCAGCAAAACAGTGAGCATACAACAGTGTTTTACAGTGGAAAACAGTGAGCATACAACAGTGTTTACAGCAGCAAAACAGTGAGCATACAGCAGCGTTTTTACAGCAGAAAACAGTGACGTTTGTGCTTAAAACAGTGAGCAGAAACAGTGAGTTGTTCTTTTAAAATAGTGAACAGAAGACAGTGGTATTTTCCTTAAAAACAGTGGACAGAAACAGTGACGTTTTACAGCAGAAAGACAGTAACATACAGCAGAAACAGTGAACGTTTTAAAACAGAAACAGTGGCACTTTGGACTTTAAAACAGTGGCATAAATCTTGGTTTTTGGACATTGAAACAGTGGCATATTATGGCTAAAACAGTGGCATTTTATGCATAAAAATAGTGGCATTTTATGCATAAAAACAGTGGCATATGATGACTAAAACAGTGGCATATTATGCATAAAAACAGTGGCATATGGTGACTAAAACAGCGGCATTTTATGCATAAAAACAGTGGCATTTTATGCATAGAAACAGTGGCATATTATGCATAAAAACAGTGGCATATGATGACTAAAATAGTGACATTTGATGCACAAAAACAGTGGCATATGATGACTAAAACAGTGGGTGTTTTTATGCAGAAACAGTGGCTTAGGGAGCACTAAAACAGTGACATATATGTGCAGAAACAGTGGCATATAATGTGCAGAAACAGTGGCATGTAATGTGCAGAAACAGTGGCATATATGTGCAGAAACAGTGGCATATAATGTGCAGAAACAGTGGCATATAATGTGCAGAAACAGTGGCATATATGTGCAGAAATAGTGGCATATAATGTGCAGAAACAGTGGCATATATGTGCAGAAACAGTGGCATATAATGTGCAGAAACAGTGGCATATAATGTGCAGAAACAGTGGCATATATGTGCAGAAACAGTGGCATATAATGTGCAGAAACAGTGGCATATATGTGCAGAAACAGTGGCATATAATGTGCAGAAACAGTGGCATATAATGTGCAGAAACAGTGGCATATATGTGCAGAAACAGTGGCATTTGAATGGTGATTTTGAGGAACCGAAACAGTGGGCATTTCATCTTCAAAACAGTGGCACATTCAAAGGGAAACAGTGGCACATTTCTCTTCAAAACAGTGGCATATCCATACTAGAAAACAGTGGCATGAGCTTAAACATAACCATGAGGCTTTTATGCATACAAATCATCATGAAATAGCTCTACCATTCTATTTTTATCATGCTCATACTTGAATCCAAAACCACACATAATCAAGGAGACATTTAAGCACACATACATGGTTACAATGAAAATGTTCTAAGTTCAAGGCCTACCTCTTGTAGCACACACTTCACCACACCCTTTCTAGCTCTACTTCACAACTAGTCCACACCTCCTAGGAGATGATCTATGCGCATACAAGGTGAAGATGACCAAGCTTGGACAGTTTCAAGGTTGAAGACAAGGCTGGACAGTGAGGGAATGTGAGGAGGAAACTTACTCTTGCTTGGAGGTCTAGAGTCACGGTTTGAAGGTGAGGGAAAGAGGGAGTTGGCTTGATCTTTCTTCCTTCTAAGGTTCTTGCAATGTTCAGCTAGAGTGTGTGGGAGAGGGGAGAGGAGTTGGCTGCACAAGTGAAAGGGGACAGCCCCCTCTTGTGCGCATAAATAAGGGAAGAAGGGAGGAGGTTGCAATGATGGTCATCATGGTAAAAATCTGATCGCTTGAAGAAGTGGGGCTGCACACAAGGTTTGAACAAGCAAGGAGCTTGCTTCTTGCACACTCTAGGCACATGCAAAAGGGGTGGAAGAGATAGGTTCAGATCTGAGTTAGTGCTAACAAGTCAGAATTTCTTGCACAAACAGCCACACCATGCGCACAAGGTGAGGTGTGAGGGAGGTTCACTAAGTCCACAAGCAAGACAGCTTTGTGGCAGCCAAGAAACCTGATTTTGGGGCTGTCTTGTGCGCATAAATGATGAAGATGCAGCCCCAAGATCCTACTTATGCTGCATGTGGAAACAAGGGCAGGTTTGGCTCATGATGGGCTGCAAAAAGCTAGCAAAAATCTGCACATGGCAGCCTCATGATGAAGGGTGTAAGGTGGTACACTAGGTCAACACTCAAGTTAGATTTGTGTCATAAAAAAAATCTGCACCAAGACTCTCTACATGTGCGCTAAAGAGGAGAAGAATGCAGCCTAAAATCATGCTAAATGGTACATGTGTCTTCCATGCAAAGAAATTGAAATCAAGTTATGCATAAGCAAGGTGAGGTGGCGGTTTAGCAAAGAAAATGGTTACTAAGTCCTTAAACACTCTCTCTTGTGCGCATGAAAGGGTGGTAGAAGGGTTGCCATGTGAAGGTTCGTACACAAGACATCCTTGTTGGACAAGGCTAGGGAATTAGGTGTGGATTTAATTTGGGCTGAACAAGATTGATCCAAGAGTCCTCTTTGGGCCATTGGCCACACACACAAAGGATTCAATCACACAAGTCCAATAGACACTAAGGCCTTCTAACACACACTCACATTACTCATATGATTTTAATAAATTCTCATGTCTACATATTTATCCTCCTATGATTTAATTTAATTAATTACCTTAGTCTTATCCAAGGATAAGGTTTTGCAAGCCATCAACCTACACCATAAAATTTGGTAAAAATCTACACATACATCTATAACACATTTTTATTAATTAATTTTTCATTACTTAAATTCTACTAATTGCAATAAAATTTACAAATGATTTAAGAAATATACCTTTTACAAAGTAGTTGTTCTTAAACCTAAAGACACAAATCATTGCAAATAATAATTGTTACAAATGCCGTAATCAAAGATTAGTATAGTTGTTTTGATTCTGTTTATATGCATTTGTTGCAATGTAAGCACCATACATGCTTATTTGATTAAGTTGCATTCAAATCCCGTTCACACAATCTTTTTTTTATAGAACAAAACAGCAACACACAGGAAATGACATGTTTTAAGTGTTGAACTCATCTCTCCAAAGTATGAAAGACTGAATGAATAGCGTTTTCATATTATAGGTAAAAGTTGATCTTTTAAATACATATTTTCTTGGTGTTATTGTTACCTTGATTTTGTTGATGAATGTTATGTTAGCGATTTGTATGCATTTTTTTTATATCCATTCCTCATGTTAACATGGTGTATTATAACGTAATTATGATAATTGTATGCAAAATTAATTATCCCTCTAAATAGCATATTTTTGTTTGTGGTTGATATTTGTAAAAGATTTACACTGCGATTAACCAACTACGGCTACAGTGCATTAACCAACCATGGCGAATGACAAAATTTTGATCTTTTTTCCCCGTGCATCACACGGGTAATATTCTATATATATGTATTAGGGATAGGATATTGTGACAACCAAATAATGTTACTACCACATCTTAACCTTTGATTTCTGCCAATCAACGGTTAACATTTTTCAAATCAAGCTCAATAATTAATTATTAATTCAAAATAAATGATAACCGTTGATTGGCGGAAATCAACGGTTAAGATGTGGTAGTAACATTATTTGGTTGTCACAATATCTATAATAACCCTAATTATATGACTTTTAAATTAGAGGGTTATAATGAGAACCTTACGGTCATAAATATTCTCTAGACTGCCAAGATTCTGACTCGAGTCTTAGTTCCAGCAACACTGATACAGCCAACCTAGATGTGCCTATTGCTCTCCGAAAAGGTACTAGATCTTGTACTGCTCATCCTATTTCTCATCATATCACATATGAAAAGTTGTCCCCAGGTTTTCGTGCTTTCAACACTATGTTAGACAGTACAAAATTACCAAAAAATATCCAATAAGCACTTGATGATCCAAAATGGAGGAATGCAGTCTTTGAAGAAATGGATGCGCTCAACAAAAATGGAACTTGGGAGTCTGTAGCATTACCCAGAGGACAGAAAACAGTAGGTTGCAAGTGGGTGTTCACAATAAAGTTTAATGCAGATAACAGCATCAACAAGTATAAGGCCAGATTGGTTGCTAAGGGATTCGCTCAAACTCATGGGATAGACTATCAAGAGACATTTTCCCATGTTGCCAAGCTTACTATCCGAGTTCTTTTATCACTTGCTGCAAATCTTGGTTGTCCCTTGCAACAATAAGATGTAAAGAATGCTTTCTTGAATGGTGATCTACATGAAGAAGTTTATATGGATCCACCACCTGGTTTTGAAAAAGGAGACGATTCAGTATGCAAGTTGAAGAAGTCTCTCTATGGTCTTAAACAATCTCCTAGAGAGTGGTTTGAGAAGTTTACTCAAGCTGTTAAGGGAAGAGGATTCCTCCAAGCTCAGACTGATCACACTTTATTTTTAAAACACTCTAATGGTGGTAAAATTGCTATTCTAATTGTTTATGTTGATGACATAATTGTCACAGGTAATGATTATGAGGAGATAAGCTCTTTGAAGAAATGTTTAGCTAATCAGTTTGAACTGAAGGATCTTGGATCTCTCAAATATTTCCTAGGCATGGAAGTTGCTCGAAGTAAGGCAGGAATTTATTTAACTCAGAAGAAATATATTCTAGACCTGTTACAATATAGGAATGCTTGGGTGCAAGCCAGCAGAGACTCCAGTTGAACCCAATATTAAATTGGGAATCGAAGATGGGAAAGAAGTTGACAAAGAGCAGTATCAGAGATTGGTGGGGAAGTTGATCTACTTATCTCACACTCGGCCTCATATTGCATTTGCAGTTAGCATGGTTAGTCAATTCATGCATTCTCCTAAGGAAAAACACCTGAGTGCAGTTTATAGAATTCTGAAGTACCTCAAAAACACCCCTGGTCGATGATTGTTCTTTAAAAGGGGACACAAGAGGATGATTGAAATATATACAGATGCAGATTGGGCTGGCTCTGCATTGGACCGAAGATCCACTTCAGGATATTGCACCTATATCTGGGGAAATCTTATGACCTGGAGAAGTAAGAAACAAACAGTTGTTGCCCGGAGCAGTGCAGAAGTGGAATTTCGGGCTCTAGCCCATGGTATTTGTGAAGGAATTTGGTTAAGAAGACTCCTTGAGGAATTGAAGATCTCTTTTTCCCTACCTGTCAGAGTGTATTGTGATAATAAGGCTGTTGTCAGTATTGCTCAAAACCTAGTTCACCATGACAGAACAAAACATGTGGAGGTTGATCGCCACTTTATCAAAGAAAAAATAGATGATGGAAGTGTATGTATGGTGTATATTCCTACCAAAGAGCAGATTGCAGATATCCTCACTAAGGGCCTACACCGGCCAGCCTTTGAAGACTTGATTGGCAAGTTGGGAGTGATCAGCATTTACCTCCCAACTTGAGGGGGAGTGTAGAAAATCAAAATTCAAATTCAAATATTTTTCCATTTTTATTTCCTATTAATTAGGATTGATTGTAATTAATTAGAATCCGTTATTTTATTAATTAGAATTAAATTATGATTAGGTTTGGTGAGTCATAGCTGAGTCATAGCTAAGTCATGCTCAGTTACTTTTCTCTTGTATAAATACTCCTCATTCCTCATGTAAATTATTCAATATCAATATACTGAAAACCTTTTCAATAGTTTATTTAGGCTCATGATTGTATCCTTAGAGCTATGGATTAATTACTGATGTTTTTATAAATTGAATTAATATAGGCTTGATGTAAGCATTCACTTAATTTGGGCATGGAGCCTTCTTGTTTGTATTTACCCATTGAGGGGATTGCAGTCCGTGTGGGACTTGCAAGCTGTCTATTTAAATTATTATATTTATCAGGTTAACTGTATGTGTGGGACCAGGTTCCCAATTATCCAAAATACAGCTGTTATGCTGTCTGTGAGACTCCGTAAGGAATGACACTTGATGTCATATCTTGATGGTCAATGGCCACTAATACTGGCTCATGGCCTCATGGGATTAATTAGTGGATGTATGTTTAGATTTACGCTTTCGCAATATCTCACGTGAACGCTTTTTTTAGAAATATTTTTATAAAATGTTTTGGAAAAATTTTACTCGTGTTTTTATAAGATTTTTTATTTCTTTTTAAATAAACTCTTCCGCTGTGAATGTTAAATATCATGTATGTTAACAACCAGAGTGCTACGGGGTGTTATATTTATGGTATCAGAGCAGTTTCACCGGGACGTTCACTGATTTATTGCTTAAGTGTTAACTACCTGTAAAGTATTTCTTTTGAGTGCTTTGATAATGCATATGTCATCACTGGTATGAGCGTAGCTAACTCATTCCGGTTGTAGTTGTGTGCAAATCTCATGGCTCCTCAAAGAAGGACTTGTCGGGTAGTTGTGGATCCAACATTGGATCCCGTAGCAGCTGCTCTAGCAGCTCTTCGACTAACTTTGAATACTGCCAGTGAAGTCGATCTATAGAGGTTGACTGAGGCCAGGGAGAGACACGGAGTACATGAGGAAGATCAGTGAGGATATCATGGCTCAGAACAGATTGGCAAACGTGGAGATGATAAGACTATTATTGGATGAGGATCGAGTAGGACTTCCACCACCTCCACTACCTCCACCACCACCATCACCATCACCACAGCAGGACATACGGGAGTATTATAGGACACGAGGTAAGGATGCTGCAGACAAGAGTCTCCATAGGAAGAGTACTTCTTGGAACGGGAAGAGTAAGGGCTTGCAAGTGAAGCAGAACAGAAACAAGTCTACGAGAAATAGGAACTTTAAGAAAGGCTTGAATAATATGATAGCGGACAAGCTGGCTGGTCATTGTACTAGAGATTTTGTAGAGTTGATCAGGCAGTGCCAGGATATCCAGGAATATTACCGTACCAGAGGTAAGGAAGCAGCTGGGGGGAGCTTCAATGGGAGGAGTATGCCCTAGAAGGGTAAGGGAAAAGATTTGCAAGTATAGTAGAGTAACAAGTTTAAGAAGAATCCCTTTTGTGAAGAATGGAAGCGGCAAGCCTGGAGTAGGGAATATCCCCACTTGTGCCAAGTGTGGGAAGACACATCCAAGTGTTTGTAGACTGGGGAAGAATGTTTGCTTCAGTTGTGGTCAAGCAGGACATTATTCCAAAGAGTGCCCCAAGAAGACGGGGCAAGTTGCAGCCATTCAGGCGATCCCTATTCAGTTCGTGCCTACTCAGAGAGCCATAGAGGAGCCTATGGCACCCACTAGTGATAGGGTGTATGCAGTGACGCGGCAAGAGGCGGAGAGGTCTCCAAATTTGATTAGAGGTATTACTCTCATCAGAGGGTATGCATTTGATGCGATGTTTGATTCGGGAGCTACCCACTCCTTTATATCGGAATTTGTTGCTAATAGATTACATTTACCCATTCATGAGTTCACGCCTCCCATGGTAGTGAAGACTGCCACCAGAGACATTGTTTCTACTTCTTTGAAGTGCAAAGAAGTCAGATTCATATATGAGCAAGAAGAGTATATGGTGGATTTGATTGTGCTTGAGGGCATGAATCTACATATTATATTGGGTATGGATTGGCTAGTTCGGTATGGTGTGATGCTCGAATGTTGTAGCAGGAAGATTTTCTTTTCTACAAAAGGAGAGAAGTCGGACAGTTTGTACTTGACGGCACCGCAGTTAAATAAGGCTCTAGATGAAGGAGATGCAGGATACATTATCCTGGGAGGACTCGTATGAGACTCCAAAGAACCTACTGCTAATATTCCGGTCGTGTGCGAGTTTGAAGACGTATTTCCGGAAGAAATTCCCCATTTTCCACCTGAGAGGGAGATTGAATTCTCCATCGACTTAGTACCCGTGTGGGGCCTATCTCATTGGCTCCATACCGGATGTCACCAGTGGAGCTAGCAGAGCTTAAGAAACAGTTAGAAGAATCGTCCCGCAAGAATTTTATCAAACCGAGTGTATCTCCTTGGGGTGCACCGGCGAGATTGTGAAGAAGAAGGATGGGAATATGAGATTGTGCACTGATTATCGACAGTTGAACAAGGTGACAGTAAAGAACAAGTATCCTCTACCACGCATTGATGATTTGTTGGATCAACTCAGAGGTGCTTAAGTGTTCTCGAAGATTGATCTTCGTTCCGGATACCACCAGATCCGGGTAAAGGCTGAGGATATTCCGAAGACGGCTTTCCGATCCAGATATGGGCACTATGAGTATCTAAGGATGCCATTTGGGCTTACTAATTCCCCTGCCATGTTCGTGAGTTATATGAACCGGATTTTCAAACCACATTTAGATCATTTTGTTGTGGTATTCATTGATGATATTTTGATCTACTCGAAGAGTAAAGAGGAGCATGTAGAACATTTAAAGATAGTCCTACAGATTTTGAGAGAGCATCAGTTATATGCCAAACAACCCAAGTGTGAGTTTTGGTTGCATGAGATCCAGTTTCTTGGACACGTCATTTCATCTGCAGGAGTGGTTATTGATCTAAGTAAATTGAAGCGGTGTTGGATTGGGAGAGACCCAAGAGTGTTACTGAGATCCGGAGTTCTCTGGGTTTAGTGAGATACTACAGGCGGTTTATTAATGGATTCTCCATAATCACCTTGCCATTGACTAGGTTGACCCAAAAAGGGGTGCCATTTGCATGGACCCTTAGGTGTGATGTGAGTTTTCAAGAATTGAAAGATAATTTGATTACCGCACCGGTTCTGATTCTTCCTGATCCAGAGAAGAGATTTTAGATCTATTGTGATGCATCCAAGTATGGATTAGGGTGCGTGATGATGCAGGAGTGAAAGGTGGTGGCCTATGCTTCTAGATAGTTAAGACCACAAGAAGAGAACTACCCTACTCATGATCTTGAGTTAGCGGCTATGGTTTTCGCCTTGAAGATATGGAGGCACTTCTTGTATGGTGCTACCTTAACAGTTTTTAGTGATCACAAAAGCTTGAAGTATCTATTCGATCAAAAGGAGCTTAATATGAGACAAAGGAGATGGATGGAATTCCTAAAGGATTATGATTTTGACCTTCAGTATCACCCTGGAAAGGAAAATATAGTGGCTGATGCCTTGAGCAGAAAGACCACGGGTGTGGCTAGCATGATGATTGCAAAGTATGACTTGATTGAGGAGTTCAGGGATTTGAGAGTTTCCGTTACTCCACTTGAGACTTCATATTTTATGACTACGGTTGAAGTCCGAAACTCATTAATGGAAAAAGTTAAAGAGGCCCAAGTGCTTGATGGAGGGATCCAAATGATGAAAGAGCAAGATTTTGTGTTCACCGATGCTTCTAATGTGAAATACTATAAAGATCGGTTAATTATCCCAAAGGGGCCGATGGTAGAAGAAGTGTTAACCGAGGGCCATATGGGTAAGTACACAATTCACCCGGGTGCAACTAAGATGTACCAAGATTTGAAACAAAATTTTTGGTGGTCTGGGATGAAGAAAGACATAGCCTAGTTTGTGAATAAGTGCCTTATTTGTCAGAAGGTAAAAAATTGAGCATCAGAAGCCTTCTGGCTTATTATAGCCATTAAATATTCCAAAGAGGAAGTGGATGAGTATATCTATTGTTGTTGGATTACCGAGAAGTCGGGCTGGATTTGATTCCATATTGGTTGTGGTTGATAGCTTGACTAAATCAACCCATTTCATTCCAATCAAGACGACCTTCTCCACAGAGCAGCTAGCCAGACTATATGTCAGAGAGATTGTGAAGCTTCATGGCATTCCTGAAAGCATAGTCAGTGATCGGGATCCGAAGTTTAGTTCACGCTTCTGGGAAGCGTTGTATGAGGCCTTTGGTACTCAATTGATATTGAGTACTGCATACCACTCGCAGACAGATGCTCAGACAGAGAGGACCATTCAGACACTAGAGGACATGCTGAGAGCATGTGTGATAGAGCAAGGTAATGCTTGGGACACGTACCTGCCACTGGTTGAGTTCTCCTACAACAACAGTTATCATGCCAGTTTGGGCATGGCTCCTTATGAGTCCTTGTACGGCCGTAGGTGTAGAGCACCTACTTGTTGGACGGAGATTAGAGAAAGACAGTTATTGGGGCCAGACTTGGTCCAAGAGACTACAGAGCAGATTGAGATGATCAGAGATAGGCTGAAGAAAGCCCAAAGCCGTCAGAAGAGTTACTGTGATGCCAAGCACAAACCCATTGATTTTTCTGAAGGGGATCATGTATTCATTCGATTATCACCCACTACAGGTGTTGGACGTTCCTTGGGAGTGAGGAAGTTGAGTCCACGGTTCATTGGGCCTTACCAAATAATAAAGAGGGTTGGAGCGGTGGCGTATCAACTTGCTCTACCTCCCAACTTGGCGAATTTACATGACGTCTTCCATGTGAGTCAACTCCGCAGATATATATCTGATGACTCACACATTGTACAGCGTTATGACATAGAGGTTAAGAAGGACCTGAAGTTCGTTGTTGGACCTTCTAAGGTTCTTGCTCGAGATGAGAAATGACTTCGAAATAGAGTTATTCCCATGATCAAGATTTAATGGGAGGGATTGACACCTGAGGACGCCACATGGGAGAGGGAGGATGATATTCTCCGGCGATTTCCCGAGTTTGATATCAGTTATCATCCGATTTTGAGGACAAAATCTTTTTAAAAGGTGTGGTGAATATAATAACCCTAATTATATGACTTTTAAATTAGAGGGTTATAATGAGAACCTTATGGTCATAAATAGAATGAGGATGAAATTCTAAGAATTTTGATACCCATATTGAGGGTATTTTACACAAATGAATTTTCATCTGTTAATTTTGACTGCTGATGCAGTAACAATTAGTAGAATAGCTTCGAGTTAGCAAATTATAGTTAGAGAGCTAATTTAATGATATAAATATAATAAATGAGGTTAGGATATGATTTGATGAAGATTGATACGCATATTGGGGTATTTTTGAAAAGTCACTTCTGCCTGGTATTTTGTATTGCTGTAGCAGCAGCCGGTAGAATCCCGGAACGGGAAAAAGATGAAAATGGAAATAAAGACCAATATAAGCCTAACAAGTCATAATTAGGCAAAAAATGTTAAAGTTAGAGTCTTGGGTATTTCAGGGTAGAAATTTGATAACCGTTTAGAGAAAAATTACATCGGGTGTCATTAACTGACAAAAAGTCACTTAATGACATGGCGAAAGTCGCAGAAATGGTAAAGGATGTTTAGGGCTCTGTTCGGAGTTAGCAAACAGCTTTGCTTGTCCAACTTCAAATGGTGATAACCGGAGCTAGGAAACTCCAAATGAGGCATGTGATACCTCGTTGGAAAGGTAATTGAGTCTATATTAACATACTAAAATATGGTAATTTTATAACAAGTAAGTTACGCTCAGTGACTAGAAAACATAAGCATGTACAGTTATGGGAAAACCGTAAAAGTGATATTTAAGCTAAGTGGGCTTAGGGGAACCCTTAGTAACTTATAATAATCATAAATATTGCTTGGATGAGTTGAAAATAATCTAAGTTACCTAAGTGAGCCTTGCATGTGATTCTAAGTTATGTAATTAATTGAAGATTTAGGTAGCTTGTAATAATGGACTAAAATACGTAATTATGTAATAATTGGTCTAGACTTGTAATGGGCATATTATTGGCATATGAGTATGAAAAGTGAAATCATTAAATGATTAAGTCGTGGATATGACTTGATTAATTAATATGTAATTAATGATGTGAATGTTTCCTACTCTAGGTGTTCCTAGAGAACCGTACACTTGAGGATTTTGTTGGAGCATACGTATACTATTGGAGTGTGGGCTTGTGCTAAGCTCCCTGAGGTAAGCTCCTAGTTCTGGTTGCTTCTCTCTCTTGTGGCCCCACCATGATGGTGGGCATTATGGTTATATTATATGAAAGTATATGGTATGATGTATATGTGCATTCATTCACATTCATATAGTTGTTATATGATCTTGATGTTATGATGATGCACTGATGATATATGATATAAGGATCCTGGCCAGTGATCATGGTATGTAGGATGCCTATGAGCTGACTCTGGGAGCTATTTTATACTGAGGTTGTATTGACTATCTATGGCTTCACCCTAGAAGTCACACATGTGTAACCATCTATGGCTTTGACCCTAAGGTTACACGAGGATGATATGATGATGCTATGTTTATGCTGTATGTTTGTATTATATTCTTTATATTTGACTTGTCATGCATGAAGTGGGCTCAGGGGTTAGAGGATCCTCTATAAACCTTGAGCTTACTGAGATGTGGTTATCTCACCCCGTTTGGGGACATCATTTCAGGTACCCAGAGCAGCGGTGATGCTTTTAGGGGCAAGGCCCCCGCATTGGAGTAGATGATGATGATGCAATTGATGATTTTACATTATGTTTGGATTTGATGTTAGCATGTAGACTTGTTAACATGCTGAATTATTTTATGGAGATTATTGTATGTGTTTATTTAGGCTCATGATTGTATCCTTAGAGCTATGGATTAATTACTGATGTTTTTATAAATTGGATTAATATAGACTTGATGTAAGCATTCACTTAATTTGGGCATGGAACCTTCTTGTTTGTATTTACCCATTGAGGGGATTGCATTCCGTGTGGGACTTGCAAGCTGTCTGTTTAAATTATTATACTTATCAGGTTAACTATATGTGTGGGACCAGGTTCCCAATTATCCAAAATACAGCTGTTATGCTATCCGTGAGACTCTGTCAGGAATGACACTTGATGTCATATCTTGATGGTCAATGGCCACTAATACTGGCTCATGGGATTAATTAGTGGATGTATGTTTAGATTTACGCTTTCGCAGTATCTCACATGAACATTTTTTTTAGAAATATTTTTATAAAATGTTTTGGAAAAAGTTTACTCGTATTTTTATAAGATGTTTTATTTCTTTTTAAATAAAGTATTCCGCTGTGAATGTTAAATATCATGTATGTTAACAACCGGAGTACTACGGGGTGTTACAATATCCTATCCCAATTATAAGTTATATATATATATATATATATATATATATATATATATATATATATATATCATGTGCAAAAATATAAATGACAAATTTATAAATTTCTGAAATTTAGATAATAATACAAAAATTGAGACGATGTGCACTTGTGCTCCACCTAGGAGGATTAGAATAGAAATTTTTTTTACATTTATCAAAAATAAAAATAAAAAATGGCAGCAACCAAATGCTCTCGCTACAAAGGAGAATAAGCAATTAATGTATATTGAATCTTCATGAAATCATCATCAATCCATGAAATCATCCTCAATCTCCATGAAATCATCCCCAATCTCCATGAAATCACCCTCAATTGTCATTTATTATCTAAATTTTAGTAATTTATAAATTTTCCATTTATATTTTTGCACGTTATATATATATATATATATATATATATATATATATATATGAACTTATAATTAATGAATTTATATTTCATTAATTTTTATTTTTATAATTCTAAAATTTACGTATATAAGAGCAAGAAATAAGAGAAGAAGAAACATAAGAGATCTAGAAAATTTTCTAATTCGGTTAAGATAATCACACTTTATAGTTTATACCTGTAATTTCCCAGAAAAATAGCAATAATAATAATAATAATAATAATAATAATATAGTAGTATGTACCCTTACGTATAGGGTTATAGGCATTAATTGCTGATAGTGTGTTATAATTTGACTTTATAAGTGTAAATTAATTAGTGGTGATTTTAGTTGTAACGTTCAACTGTTTTGGCTGGCTATGATGCACGGACACGGACACGGGACACGACACGACACGACACGGCGACACGTTAATTCTAAAAAAGTCATATTTCGACACGTTGGGACACGTTTTGATATTAAATAATATAATTTTTATTTAATACATATAAGAGTCCATAATAAGTCATATAACCAATTAAATATTTAAATTTCATAACATAAATATAAATATAAATAATTTTTCGTACTTTGTTAATCTTTAATGTCAAATTTCATAACAGAAAAAAATTAATTTATAAATTATTTCTTTTATATTTAGTTAACAAAATAAAATTAAGATTAAAAAAATAAAATAAAATAAACGTGTCCGAGCGTGTCCGAGCGTGTCCCCAAATGTTGACTGCGTGTCCCCAAATATTGACCGCGTGTCAGAACGTGTCGGAGAGTTGACCGCGTGTCCCCAAATATTGACTGCGTGTCGGACGCGTGTCGGAGTGTGTCCGTGTCGGACACGTGTCTGACACGCAAATTTTAAAATAAATTGCGTGTCTGTGCATCTGAGATGGTTGGTTATGACAATAATTATTTTTATTAATTTTGTAACCATTAATATATTAATAATAGTTAAAATAGGTATGATTACCTTTGATTTACCTGCAGTTTTTAAAATCGAAATAAATATGATGACCGTTGATATTGTCTGTAATTAATATCTGAGTTTCAAAATTTTAGCTATATATAGGAGCTTAACCTAACCAAACAAAACCACTTCTCAATTCTCAACCTTTCTCCATTTCTCTTCATATATGAGCAAGAAGAGTATATGGTGGATTTGATTGTGCTTGAGGGCATGAATCTACATTTTATATTGGGTATGGATTGGCTAGTTCGGTATGGTGTGATGCTCGAATGTTGTAGCAGGAAGATTTTCTTTTCTACAAAAGGAGAGAAGTCAGACAGTTTGTACTTGACGGCACCGCAGTTAAATAAGGCTCTAGATGAAGGAGATGCAGGATACATTATCCTGGGAGGACTCGTATGAGACTCCAAAGAACCTACTGCTAATATTCCAGTCGTGTGCGAGTTTGAAGACGTATTTTCGGAAGAAATTCCCCATTTTCCACCTGAGAGGGAGATTGAATTCTCCATCGACTTAGTACCCGTGTGGGGCCTATCCCATTGGCTCCATACCGGATGTCACCAGTGGAGCTAGCAGAGCTTAAGAAACAGTTAGAAGAATCATCCCGCAAGAATTTTATCAAACCGAGTGTATCTCCTTGGGGTGCACCGGCGAGATTGTGAAGAAGAAGGATGGGAATATGAGATTGTGCACTGATTATCGACAGTTGAACAAGGTGACAGTAAAGAACAAGTATCCTCTACCACGCATTGATGATTTGTTGGATCAACTCAGAGGTGCTTAAGTGTTCTCGAAGATTGATCTTCGTTCCGGATACCACCAGATCCGGGTAAAGGCTGAGGATATTCCGAAGACGGCTTTCCGATCCAGATATGGGCACTATGAGTATCTAAGGATGCCATTTGGGCTTACTAATTCCCCTGCCATGTTCGTGAGTTATATGAACCGGATTTTCAAACCACATTTAGATCATTTTGTTGTGGTATTCATTGATGATATTTTGATCTACTCGAAGAGTAAAGAGGAGCATGTAGAACATTTAAAGATAGTCCTACAGATTTTGAGAGAGCATCAGTTATATGCCAAACAACCCAAGTGTGAGTTTTGGTTGCATGAGATCCAGTTTCTTGGACACGTCATTTCATCTGCAGGAGTGGTTATTGATCTAAGTAAATTGAAGCGGTGTTGGATTGGGAGAGACCCAAGAGTGTTACTGAGATCCGGAGTTCTCTGGGTTTAGTGAGATACTACAGGCGGTTTATTAATGGATTCTCCATAATCACCTTGCCATTGACTAGGTTGACCCAAAAAGGGGTGCCATTTGCATGGACCCTTAGGTGTGATGTGAGTTTTCAAGAATTGAAAGATAATTTGATTACCGCACCGGTTCTGATTCTTCCTGATCCAGAGAAGAGATTTTAGATCTATTGTGATGCATCCAAGTATGGATTAGGGTGCGTGATGATGCAGGAGTGAAAGGTGGTGGCCTATGCTTCTAGATAGTTGAGACCACAAGAAGAGAACTACCCTACTCATGATCTTGAGTTAGCGGCTATGGTTTTCGCCTTGAAGATATGGAGGCACTTCTTGTATTGTGCTACCTTAACAGGTTTTAGTGATCACAAAAGCTTGAAGTATCTATTCGATCAAAAGGAGCTTAATATGAGACAAAGGAGATGGATGGAATTCCTAAAGGATTATGATTTTGACCTTCAGTATCACCCTGGAAAGGAAAATATAGTGGCTGATGCCTTGAGCAGAAAGACCACGGGTGTGGCTAGCATGATGATTGCAAAGTATGACTTGATTGAGGAGTTCAGGGATTTGAGAGTTTCCGTTACTCCACTTGAGACTTCATATTTTATGACTACGGTTGAAGTCCGAAACTCATTAATGGAAAAAGTTAAAGAGGCCCAAGTGCTTGATGGAGGGATCCAAATGATGAAAGAGCAAGATTTTGTGTTCACCGATGCTTCTAATGTGAAATACTATAAAGATCGGTTAATTATCCCAAAGGGGCCGATGGTAGAAGAAGTGTTAACCGAGGGCCATATGGGTAAGTACACAATTCACCCGGGTGCAACTAAGATGTACCAAGATTTGAAACAAAATTTTTGGTGGTCTGGGATGAAGAAAGACATAGCCTAGTTTGTGAATAAGTGCCTTATTTGTCAGAAGGTAAAAAATTGAGCATCAGAAGCCTTCTGGCTTATTATAGCCATTAAATATTCCAAAGAGGAAGTGGATGAGTATATCTATTGTTGTTGGATTACCGAGAAGTCGGGCTGGATTTGATTCCATATTGGTTGTGGTTGATAGCTTGACTAAATCAACCCATTTCATTCCAATCAAGACGACCTTCTCCACAGAGCAGCTAGCCAGACTATATGTCAGAGAGATTGTGAAGCTTCATGGCATTCCTGAAAGCATAGTCAGTGATCGGGATCCGAAGTTTAGTTCACGCTTCTGGGAAGCGTTGTATGAGGCCTTTGGTACTCAATTGATATTGAGTACTGCATACCACTCGCAGACAGATGCTCAGACAGAGAGGACCATTCAGACACTAGAGGACATGCTGAGAGCATGTGTGATAGAGCAAGGTAATGCTTGGGACAAGTACCTGCCACTGGTTGAGTTCTCCTACAACAACAGTTATCATGCCAGTTTGGGCATGGCTCCTTATGAGTCCTTGTACGGCCGTAGGTGTAGAGCACCTACTTGTTGGACGGAGATTAGAGAAAGACAGTTATTGGGGCCAGACTTCCAAGAGACTACAGAGCAGATTGAGATGATCAGAGATAGGCTGAAGAAAGCCCAAAGCCGTCAGAAGAGTTACTATGATGCCAAGCACAGACCCATTGATTTTTCTGAAGGGGATCATGTATTCATTCGATTATCACCCACTACAGGTGTTGGGCGTTCCTTGGGAGTGAGGAAGTTGAGTCCGCAGTTCATTGGGCCTTACCAGATAATAAAGAGGGTTGGAGCGGTGGCGTATCAACTTGCTCTACCTCCCGACTTGTCGAATTTACATGACGTCTTCCATGTGATTCAACTCCGCAGATATATATATATGATGACTCACACATTGTACAACGTGATGACATAGAGGTTAAGAAGGACTTGAAGTTCGTTGTTGGACCTTCTAAGGTTCTTGCTCGAGATGAGAAACAGCTTCGAAATAGAGTTATTCCCATGATCAAGATTTAATGGGAGGGATTGACACCTGAGGACGCCACATGGGAGAGGGAGGATGATATGCTCCGGCGATTTCTCGAGTTTGATATCAGTTATCATCCGATTTTGAGGACAAAATCTTTTTAAAAGGTGTGGTGAATATAATAACCCTAATTATATGACTTTTAAATTAGAGGGTTATAATGAGAACCTTATGGTCATAAAAAGAATGAGGATGAAATTCTAAGAATTTTGATACCCATATTGAGGGTATTTTACACAAATGAATTTTCATCTGTTAATTTTGACTGCTGATGCAGTAACAATTAGTAGAATAGCTTCGAGTTAGCAAATTATAGTTAGAGAGCTAATTTAATGATATAAATATAATAAATGAGGTTAGGATATGATTTGATGAAGATTGATACCCATATTGGGGTATTTTTGAAAAGTCACTTCTGCCTGGTATTTTGTATTGCTGTAGCAGCAGCCGGTAGAATCCCGGAACGGGAAAAAGATGAAAATGGAAATAAAGACCAATATATGCCTAACAAGTCATAATTAGGAAAAAAATGTTAAAGTTAGAGTCTTGGGTATTTCAGGGTAGAAATTTGATAACCGTTCAGAGAAAAATTACATCGGGTGTCATTAAATGACAAAAAGTCACTTAATGACATGGCGAAAACCCTAGATATATAAGAAGACTTTTCCCCTTCCCTTCCCATCAGCAGCCCCCTTCACTCTCTCTCTACCTTGGAGGTTTTCAAACTTTCTCCACCTTCTCTCTAAGATCCCACCACCTAAACTTCATTAAAATCCAAAACATTCTTCACCAAAGTTGTTCCCCTAATCATCCTCTTCAATAATATCCTATTTTTATTTTGAAAAACCAAATTTTCATGGTGGAAACCTTCCCATACAGCAGCGATTTTGGAGCTTCTTCATGCCATGGAGATGTTATTTTGAGTTCTCTTGGAAGAACACTCCTTGGTGCTTGTTTTCTTGAATCTAGTGTAAGTTTCTTACATTTTCTTCTTGAAAAACCGTACCTTTCTCTTTTAAATTCATGTTCTTGGTTCTAAATCCTCGAAGGTGCGTTCTTGTTAAAAAAGAAGCATTCTTGGTAAGTAAAGGTTGGATCTTGATCTAAATGAGCCATCTTGGAGAGGTAAGGCTTGAATCCATGGAAAAGGTGAATCCAAACCCTTCTTCCTCCCACTTTCCATTTCGTCCATAATAATTATATGTTGATAATGATGTTGTAAATTATTAAAAATGGGGTCTTAATGGTTAAATGTGTGGTAAAGGTTTAAAACTTAAGAAAGATGAAAACTTGTAAGAAAAACTGTACCCTTTGGCTTGTAAGTGAGTTGTTTTTGATGTGGATGAACTAAGAACCCTAAAAACTCCATGCTTTGATTCTGCTCTCTTCATTAATTTTAGGGTTTAGGGTTAAAATTAATAAAGGTGACACCTTTGGGGACTAAAGACATAAAGGACTTAATTATACATATTTAAGGCTATGTAACCAGTTTTTAGGCAAAATTGGGGAGAGCATATCTCCCTCCATAGAGATCATATAGGATTTGCCTTATATCAAATTGAAGCTTGAGATTTTAGCTATGTGGTATCAAAATTTGGTATCAATTGAATGTATTTCATTCTATATGTTTGTATTTCATTCTATCCAACACATGTTTGAAATTCAAAAAAAGGTTTAAAGATTACATTGGGTTGAGTTTTTAGTTCCAACTATTAGATTCGTTGGATTACGATTACTATTTTATGTAAATATTAGAGATATCTTATGTTTTTTTGCAAAATTTATGAATATTATAAGTTTAGATTCATTTTTTATTAAATTATTAATATTAAATACAATATACACCACATAAATTAAAAATATTATTTAATATCAAAACGTGTCCTAACGTGTCGAAATCTAATATTTTTTAGAATTAACGTATCGGAGTGTCGTGTCGTATCGTGTCCCATGTCCATGTCGGTGTCGGTGCTACATAGGTGAGGACTGCACAGGGAGGCCATGTGCAGGGGCGCTGGACATGGCTGCAACTTCCACGAATTGTTTCTCCCTCTGTACTTACTCAAGTTAGGCTAGTAATATTTCTAATTAAAGAAAAATGTGTCTATTTTTCTACATAAAAATTCGAGAGCAATTGGTTTAGTATATTTTCCAGAATCGCAGAAACGGTAAAGGATGTTTAGGGCTCTGTTCGGAGTTAGCAAACAGCTTTGCTTGTCCAACTTCAAATGGTGATAACCGGAGCTAGGAAACTCCAAATGAGACATGTGATACCTCGTTGGAAAGGTAATTGAGTCTATATTAACATACTAAAATATGGTAATTTTATAACAAGTAAGTTACGCTCAGTGACTAGAAAACATAAGCATGTACAGTTATGGGAAAACCGTAAAAGTGATATTTAAGCTAAGTGGGCTTAGGGGAACCCTTAGTAACCTATAATAATCATAAATATGGCTTGGATGAGTTGAAAATAATCTAAGTTACCTAAGTGAGCCTTGCATGTGATTCTAAGTTATGTAATTAATTGAAGATTTAGGTAGCTTGTAATAATGCACTAAAATACGTAATTATGTAATAATTGGTCTAGACTTGTAATGGGCATATTATTGGCATATGAGTATGAAAAGTGAAATCATTAAATGATTAAGTCGTGGATATGACTTGATTAATTAATATGTAATTAATGATGTGAATGTTTCCTACTCTAGGTGTTCCTAGAGAACCGTACACTTGAGGATTTTGTTGGAGCATACGTATATTATTGGAGTGTGGGCTTGTGCTAAGCTCCCTGAGGTAAGCTCCTAGTTCTGGTTGCTTCTCTCTCTTGTGGCCCCACCATGATGGTGGGCATTATGGTTATATTATGTGAAAGTATATGGTATGATGTATATGTGCATTCATTCACATTCATATAGTTGTTATATGATCTTGATGTTATGATGATGCACTGATGATATCGTTTGGGGACGCTTATTTCAGGATCAGGTAATGTTGAGGGCTCAGGTGGCAGGAGGCCAGAGCTGAGTTAGACTCATCTGTGTTTTGCTAGTATGCTGACATGCTGGATGATGACTGCTATTATGTTTTCCCGCTTTGATTATGATATTATGTTGAGACTGTTATTGGGCATTGTTGCCTTATTTGGTGAGCATGGGGTTTGTCCATGCCACATAGACTTGTTATGTTTTCTGTTAGTTACAGTTGTAATAAAGTATCAGGATTCTAATCGAGGCTATGTGTTGTAGTCCTGTGACTTTAGATACTCACACTATATTCATATATGAGGTATTCAGTTAGTTGTCTTGCAATTTACATACAGGCAGTATTTTATGAAATTGATTAAGTAATCAAGTTGGCTAAGGTTAATGACGTCATAATTGAATTAAAGAAAAAGTTATTCCGCATTTTAATTAAGCGTGGCTTAATACGATAGTATGTTAACAATCCGGGTTAACACGGGCTGTTACAGTATTCTTCATCAAAGTTCTTGTCCTAACACCCCTCAACAAAATGGGGTTGCTGAAAGAAAAAATAGACATCTCCTTGAAGTTGCTCGAGCTCTTATGTTTACCATGCATGTCCCTAAATATTTGTGAGGGGAAGCTGTCTTGACTACAGCATACCTCATCAATCGGATGCCTTCTCGTGTCCTAAATTTTCAATCTCCTTTATCTTGTCTTAACCACACCTTTCCTTCTTTCCGGACTCATTCTTCCCTTCCTCCCAAGTTGTTTGGCTGTGTGGCTTTTGTACATGTTCCTCCCCATCAAAGGTCCAAGCTCGATCCTAAGTCCATTAAATGTGTCTTCATAGGATATCCTCCTAACCAAAAGGGCTACAAGTGTTACTCATCTTCACTTCGTAAGGTCTTTGTTTCTATGGATGTCACATTTGATGAGAGACAATCTTTTTTCCTTCGACTTCTCTTCTGGGGGAGTCTATTGGGGTTGATGAAGATAAGTCTTGGAAACCAAATGATTCTGTTGTTTTGCCTTTGTCGTTGGAGATAGGGGGAGTCATTATGCAAAAGACAGGGGGAGTTAATGTGTCAGATAATGGAGATCCTCCCAGGAAATGGGGAAAGTTTTACAGCAGGCGAGTTCAATATTGGAAACTTTGTTGATGCGTCCTCTTCTCATGCAATCTGAGCTTTGCATTCACACTGCTTCATTTTGAAATTTTTCATCTTTTAGAAACTTTTTTAATTAAAATAAAATAATTTTAAAATATTTTTGAATTAATTTTAATTAAAAACATTATTAATTTCTTTTTGTGAAA